>JAGDQO010001995.1:0-32705 GCA_018342035.1 Solanum appendiculatum | reverse complement strand
AAAAAAAAAACTCAAAAAACTCTAAAGAGAAGCAAAAGAGAAAAAAATCAAATCATTTTTCCTAAAAAAAATTCTTGATTTGTATCATCAAGAATTCTTTAAAATTGCAATACAAAAAAATGATAATTATATAAGACATGTCAAATCCATTTACCTCGTAAAATTAAACTATACAAGAATGTCTAACATTAATATTCTCTAGAAACTACAAAAAGAAGCAAAGAGAAAAATCAAATCATTTTTTCTAAAAAAAAACCCTCATGATTCGTATAATCAAGAATAATATATATATATATATAGTACTTAGTAGGATTTACAACTTTATATTTACAACTTTTTATTAAAACTCCTTCATTTTATTGAAAAATCTACCCATCTTATTGAAAAATATAATCCCCTTTATTTTGGTATCAGAGCCATAAAGATACTTGGCTTAAATTAATGAGACAACATAGATATTATAAATATATAAGAATACATAACAATAAATATATAAGAATACATAACAATCTAGCTCACATAGAACAACTTCATATAGAAAAATTAGAAGAATTAAGACAGGAATATTTAAAACTAAGAGTTAAAATTGAAAATAATAAAGATCATAGAGACTATTATTATTTATTAAATCTTTCTAGTATAGAATTAAATAATATAAACTACGATATTTATATTCATAAACAACTAAAAGATAATTTGTTAAAAGAAATTAAGTATTATTGCTTAGGATAAAAACATAAATTTTATGAAAAGACATCCTTTAACAAAACAAATAGCTTTTAACTATTGGAATTATCACTTAGAATTACGAGATATAAAAGAATCAAAATTTAAACTTAAAAAATTAGAAGAATTAAAAAATATAGTAGAAAAATTATTAGTACTAGACTTAGAAAACAACTTTATAGAACGAATAGTTAGTTACGACGAAATAGAAGACAGACTTAATTCAAGAATTAATTGGGAAATACAAGGATTAGAAAGAAGAATAGATCAACTTAGAAACAGAATAAGAATACAAAAACAAAGACCTATTTGGATTCCTTTAGGATAAAAATATAATAAAAATTTAATGGTAAAAAGTAATAAAATATCAAAATTACAAAAACTAAGAAATAAAATTGACTCATTATATCCTGAATACATAGAATTAAATAAAACTAGACAAGATAAAGTTAAATTAAATAAAATTATAGAAACAATTTCAAAACTAGAAGCAAAATATATTAGAAAATTAAGAATAAAATATAACAAATAAAAATAAAAATAGCTAAATTAAAAGATTTAGAGTATTTAGATTTAAAGTTAACACCAGAGAAAAAATACAGAAGATTAAAAGACGAATCTTTAATAAGATGTAATTTTAATACAGGAGAACATCAATTACATAGTACAGAATCACATTTAAACGGATTAACAGATTTAATAATAAATCTAGGAGAAACATTACAATTGGAACAAGAAAAAATTATTAAAAGTATAGGATATTGTTTAGACCTACAAGAAAAACAAAATAAGATATTAGAAAAGTTAGATCATAATCTAGAATATTTAAAAATACTAGAGACTGATATTGATAAGAAAATACAAAATTTAAATCCTAAAGATATTAAAGAAAAAAGTAAAATTCCTGAAATACAAAATAGTATATTTAGAAAAGAAATAGCAGAAATAAAAGAGGAATTAAGTATAGTAAAAAATATTGTACTTTCATGAACAACCCGTTTTATAAAGAAATATTAAGAAAAGCAGCAGAAATAACCGCATCGCCAGAAGGCTTATCAGATCATAAACCTCAAGGAAAATCAGATATAACTATTATAAAACAAAATAATACAATAATTCTTTTACTTTTAGAAATAAACGAAAAATTAGAAAAACTTGCAAAAGAAAAAATTGTAGAATCAAAACAAACATTTACAGATAATAATATAGACGATTTAATACAACAATTAAAAAGAATAGAAATAACCCCAAAAGAAGATAAAAAGATAATAATAAAAAAGGATCCATGGAACTTTTTCCGTTTAAAAGAAGAACAACAGATAGACCAGGATCAAGTTTTAACCAAAACAACTTAAGAGGAGGTATATTATCAAAAAATTTTGAATCAACAAAAAATAAAGCAAGTAGTAGTCAACAGTTAGAAGAGATAATAGATGTAGATAAACAAATACAAATTTTCCAGCAAAATAAATTAAAATTATTAAATCCAAAGATTTTATATAATACAGGTTTCTTTGATGGAGAAGCAAAATTATATAGACATTATAGAGAAGAACAATTAAGTGTAATAGGAAAAGAAAATACTAGTTTAAATTTAATAAGCAAAGAGTCTGTAAAACAAATAAAGAATTTAAAAATGAATTTAATGCATATGGGTTTAATTGTAATAGGAATAAAAGGCTTAACTAGAAAAAATTTAGGAACTAAAGTTTTAATAACCATTTATGATAATAGATGGACTGAAATCAAAAAGTCTATAATCGGGTTAATAGAAGTAGATATGACTAATAATGGAGGATTATTCTATTGTAGTCCAGACTTTATGGTAAGTTCAAAAGACTTTGCAAATCATATAAAAATAGGTATACAAACTAAAGGATATGAAGAAATGACAGGTGGAAATAATTTATTATTATGTGTTGGTTTTATAGGAAAAATAGCTACAAATAGTAATACAAAGTTTAAATTAAAAATAGATGATGTAGTAGGATTAATGGGAGACAAAGGAATTAAAGTTATGCAACCCTTAAAAATAAATTCAGAAGAATATGCAGGTTTAGAATGGAATTTAGAAAATTTTAGTAAAAAAGAAATTTTAAAACCAAACGACCATTTGATGTATACTAATAGTAAAGGACAGACTTCTATAAGATTTACAGATTATAATTATAGTAATCAAAAAGAAGTAGATGAAGAAGAAACAGATATAGAAGTAGAAGAAGAATTAATGAATATAGAAATAATAGAAGAAGAAGATTTTGAAGTCGATAAGGCTATAGAAAAATCGATAGAAATTAATAAACTAAATAAAGAAAAACATTTTAAATGTAAAGGTTGTAATAAAGCAAAAATAAAATTTGAAGATGTAAAAGAACATTTTAAATATTGTAGATTAAGACAAGACAATTATGGATATAGAAAACAAGAAGAAGATAAAGAAGAAGAAGAATCAATTATAAGTGAAATAAGTTTAAAAGAATTAATGGAAAGCGCTTCTAGTAGTGCTAGCCCATTTCAAAAAACAAGTACAATGCCACCAGTCCAAACTAGTACTGGAAATTTGCCTAGATATAGAGTTTATAGAGTAAATCCAGATGTACAGACTGAAAATTTAAAACCAAGAGGAAAAAGACAACCTATTGAAGAACCAATAAGACTTCAAGAAGGAGGTAACAAAGGTAAAATATTAAATATAGCGGCACATGATCCGCAATTATGGAATTCTGTAATAGATGTATGGAAAAGTATAGTAGTAGCTGATTATATACAAACAAATCAAGATAATGACGCAGAAACAATGTATAGATATATGGAGACCTTTTTAGGAGAATCTACTAAAGGACTTTGGGAAGCATACAAAACAGAATTTCCTGAAGAATTTCAAGGAATGGTTAATATGGGACCAAATCCATATAATTTTACAAATAAAATACATAGCTTAATAACAGGAGAAGACCCTAATAGTGGTTTAATAACTTTACAACGAAATGTTGTTATTAAACTAGAACAATTAAGTATAAGCAATTGGTTTAGTATAAAAGATTTCTTAAATGAATACTTTTATTATTGCAGTATAAGTGGTAATGCTTTTGATAATAATTTAGGTAAAAAATTATTTAATAAATTACCAGGAGCTTTAGGTAGAGAAATAGAAGAAAAGTGGTACAAAAGAGAAGGAGTTATACAAAACCCAGATGGAAAATGGTCTATAGGACAAAGAATTCAACATATAATGACAATATTGCAAGAAAAATGCACAAATATACAAATACAAAAACAGCTAAAACAAAATGAAACTAATTTCTGTAAAAGTATATATACAACTCAAAATTATGATAAAGAACCTATACAAAAGAGATATAAAAAGAATAAATATTATAAAGGAAATAAATATTATCCAAAAAGGAAATATTACTTGAGAAAATCAATGGCTAAAAAACCTTATTTAGATAAATATAGGCATGTAAGAAAATATAATACAAACAGAAATTATAAAAATAAATTAGAATGTTTTACATGTGGAAGTCAAGAACATTTAGCTAATACTTGTCCAAAAAGGAATAATAGTAGAACTAGAAATGCTCAGTTAATTGAAGATTTCCAGGAAACCTTAATTAATGTAGATGAGTATATGTCAGACAACGAAAGTATATATTCTATAGTAAGTATGGAAATAAAAGAAGAACAAAAAATAAATTCATCAGATTCAGAAGGAGAAGAATTTATAAATACAATAGGATTAGAAAATCAATTAGAAGACTTAAAAATTGATTATACAGAAAATCATGAAATGGTAAATATTCTAAAAGATTGTGAACATAATTTTGAACAAGGAAAGGGATTAGATAGTAACCAGTGTTTCATATGTCATTGGTATCCCGGAAGAAACAGAAGAGCAAAATGTAGTAAATGTTATATAGAAGGATGTATTCCATGTATAGAAAAAATTATAAATGAGAAAATAAATAAAGAAGAAAATAATAAACCTATAGAAAGATCTCTAGAAATAGGATTAAAAAATAAGAAAATTGATTTAGAAGAAGAAATAAAAATATTAAATAAAAAAGTTGAAAATTTAGAAAAAAGATTAGAAAAATTAGAAAAGGGAAAAGAACAGTTAAATGAAATTTTAGAAGAAGACCAAGACCATGATGAAGAATTATTAAATAGTTTTACAAATGGTTTAATCTGTAATCAAGATAAAAAGATAAGTACAATAAAAATTTTAGCAAGAATAAGAATAGATGATTATGAAGTAGAAACTTTAGCATTAGTAGATTCAGGATGTACAAAAAGTATTTTGAATAGTCAAATTATACCAAAAAATTTGATTAAAGAATTACCTAAACCACAAATATCCATGCAAATGGATGGATCTTATAATACTTATAAACATTATGTAAACAAGGCAACAATAAGTTTTAAGAACAGTTGCACAGATTTTTATAAACCAGATTATAAAATAGAAAAAATTTGGGTAAGAGATCTAAATATAAAAGTAGATTTTATATTAGGATTAGATTTTCTACTCCACAACAATGGCAGTTGTTTAATAACAAGAGATGGAATAATGTTATCCAAAAATATAACTCAAACAGAGGTAGTAACAATACCTGTACAAAATAAATATAGATATATTAAAAACAAGAATAAAAAAGACGACTGTAATTGTAATGATTGTGAAGAATGTGAAAAATTAAATAAGGAGATAGAAATAATAACCATAGAAAATGAAAAGGAATATAATTTAATAGAAATAAATACTGATTTATATAATTTTAATAAAGGAATAAAAACAATTGGTGTAATAAAGAATCAGAAGGATTTAGATAATATAATACAGATCCTAGATGAATTAGAAATAATAGGAGAAAAACCCTTAAAACATTGGGAATCTAATAAAATAAAATGTAAATTAGATATAATAAATCCAGAATACATAGTAAAAACAGCCTCTATAGAATCAACAAATGAAGATTTAAAAGAATTTGACATACAAATAAAAGAATTATTACAATTAGGAGTAATCAGGCGATCTAGATCAAAACATAGATCTGCAGCTTTTATGGTAAGAAACCATAGTGAGATAGTAAGAGGAAAAGCTAGAATGGTCATAAATTATAAAAGATTAAATGATAATACAAGAATGGATGGTTATAAATTACCAGATAAAACAGAACTAATAAATAGAATACAAAATAATTGTATTTTTAGTAAATTTGATTGTAAGTCAGGCTATTGGCAAATAAAAATGGAAGAAGAAAGCATTGAGTGGACAGCTTTTACTTGTCCAGAAGGACATTTCGAATGGTTAGTAATGCCATTTGGGTTAAAAACTGCCCCCCCAATTTTTCAAAGAAAAATGGATAGTATATTTGGAAAATATAAAAATTTTGTTTTGGTATATGTAGATGATATATTAGTTTTTAGTAAAGATAGAATAGAACACTTAGGACACTTACAGCAAGTGTTTAAATTATTTATAGAAAATGGAATAATCATAAGTAAAAAGAAAATGGAGTTATGTAAAAATAATATACAATTTTTAGGTGTAACTATAGGGGAAGGAAAAATTAAACTTCAACCCCATATAGCTAAAAAGATTTTAGAAATGCCAGACAAATTAGAAAAAACTAAAGAATTACAAAAATTCTTAGGAATCTTAAATTATGCTAGACATTTTATAAAGGACTTAGGAAAAATAGCAGGACCTCTATATTCAAAGACAGGATCAAAAGGGCAAAAGACTTTTAATTCTGAAGATATAAAATTAGTACAAAAATTAAAAGAAATGATTAAAAATATTCCAGATTTAGTATTGCCATTAGAAAATGATTTTTTAATATTAGAAACAGATGGAAGTATAACTGGATGGGGAGCTGTACTAAAGACCAGACCAAATAAATATAGTAGTAAATCAGAAGAAAGAATTTGTGCTTATCAAAGTGGTAAGTATAAAGAAAAAGGAAATCTTAGTAGTATAGATTTAGAAATTTTAGCGGTCATATATGGATTAGATAGTTTTAGACTATATATTTTAAATAAGTCAGAAATACTTGTAAGAACAGACTGCGAAGCAATAGTAAAGTTTCATCAGAATATAAATCAAAAGAAAAGTAGTAAAAGAAGATGGTTAAATTTTCTAGATGCAACTTCTATATACAATATAAAACTAGAACATATAAAAGGAATAAATAATAATTTAGCAGATCATTTGAGTAGAATGATTAATAAATAAATCTGTTTTCAGAATGCAGACAGGAAAAGGCAAAGATAAAGTACAAGACTCATCTTCAGACAATTATCTAAAGACTCTTTTAGGTAATATTCATTATAAACCGTTATCACATATGGAAAATAAAGTTTTTGAAAGACTTGATTTTGGACCTCACAATTTAATTTGCTACCCGCAAAGCAATATGAGTTTTAGATTAAATATTAAGACAAGGGTTGATAAAGCCCAAAAATGTTTAATAGATAATTTATGGATTGCATATAATAAAAATCCAAGAGATGTTGGATATTTTATTTCAACTTTAAATGCTTTGAGTTTCTATTTCACAGAAAAGAATACAGACAAAAAGTTTAAATTCTATGTAGTAATACAAGGTCATACTCCAGGAATTTATCAATTATGGAGTGAAGTAATACAAGTAATTAAAGATTTTCCAATACCTCTTTTTAAAGGTTTTAACGATTTTAATGAAGCTTTAGATTATGCCAGAGGAAACTTAGGACCTAATTATTTTATTACTCCAAGTTTAAGACAAACTACTTTTCAACTTCCTCAATATAATATTCAAAAAGACACTAATAAAATAATTTTTTGTGATCATTGTTCGTCTATGACGGAGGGTTTCAAAAGATTGAATAAAGAAAATGAGAGTTTGAGATTAGAAAAAGATGTTTTAATGAAGAAAATTGTTATACTCCAAGAAAGAGAAAAGTCCTTATATGCAGAACTATATCAGATCAATAGAAACAATCAGAGTTCTCCATCTCCTTCAAAAATGGATGAGACGGGTGTACATTCCCCAATGAATGTAAACAAATCCACTGTATCGGATAGAGATACAGCTAATCCAGTTCAAACGGTAACTGGTAAAGATAAATCAAATCCGTTAATGGCTGTCACTTTGCCAAAAAGTGAACTCAGAGGAATTCTACCAGCAAGTTTTACAATAGATTCAACCCAAGAAGCAGAGACATCTTCAAGAAAAGAAAAGACTCTAGTAAAGAAAAAAGGAATTTTATTTACAAGAAACAAGCAGAAAAAATTAGAAAATATGATAGAAAAAGCTTTAAATAAGGCTTTAAGAGAAAAAACAAAAGAAATTATAATAGAACATCCTAAACCAGAGTCAGACAGTTCTGAAACAAGCGGATATAATCCTGCTTTGGAACAATTTGCTCAAGACCCTAACGAAGATGATGATTCAGGAATGAGTTTTGACTCAATTGCCCTTCACAATTTAGATACAGTGTAGATATTACAAGATTAGATACAATAATTGGGAAAGACAGACATGGACAAAAAATCATATGCAGGCAATGACGCATTTGCAGAGAAGACAAGAAATCATACGCAGGCAATGACGCATTTGTAGAAAAGACGACAAGAAATCATACGTAAGCAATGACGTATTAAGAAAATAATTATGGCTGAAATGATGTTAAAGTCAAAGAGATAAGAAGAAGCGACATAGCCATGTGACGATGGGGCCCCACAGCGCACCCGACAGGCTAATATCAATTCCTTATCAATTTGAAATTTGAAGTCCGAAGGCCACTACTATAAATACCTGTGTATATTGAAGAAGAAAGACAGAGAGAAAAAAGAGCAAGAAAAGAAGAGAGCGAGTGAGAAAAAATAAAAACCTCCCAAAAAATAGCAACAATCTTCAAGTTTTGTTAATAGTATAAAAAAAAAAATAAAAAAAAAAAGAGTGCTTAGTTTGGAAAGTTTGTAAATTTTTTTTTTAAAGTATTTAAAGCTTCCTTCAGGGACTCCCGAACGGGAAATCTCTTTCTCCAGAGATATGTAAGTAGTTTATGTTTATTAAGTTTATGTAACTTATCTCCCTATATGAATATAGTTTGTTTGTGTTTATTAAAATGATGTTTATATTTGTATATTAATGATAATCATAGTTGTTAAACTTTAAAGTATATGGTTCTCTAAACAGTTTTAAATAGTATTAATGGATTAACCTGTAAAGTCCTAGGAATTGTTGAATGTCCGTTGAAGCTAGTATGCTGTTAGGACATTGTTATCCAGGGTGTGGTTAAAGAAGATAACTATTTAATATAAGCTGTAAGGAAGAAGTGAAATAGAGTTAAACAATTAGTAAATCCAGATGTACAGACTGAAAATTTAACTCTAATCAGTCTGTACATCTGGATTTACTAATTGTTTAACTCTATTTCACTTCTTCCTTACAGCTTATATTAAATAGTTATCTTCTTTAACCACACCCTGGATAACAATGTCCTAACAGCATACTAGCTTCAACGGACATTCAACAATTCCTAGGACTTTACAGGTTAATCCATTAATACTATTTAAAACTGTTTAGAGAACCATATACTTTAAAGTTTAACAACTATGATTATCATTAATATACAAATATAAACATCATTTTAATAAACACAAACAAACTATATTCATATAGGGAGATAAGTTACATAAACTTAATAAACATAAACTACTTACATATCTCTGGAGAAAGAGATTTCCCGTTCGGGAGTCCCTGAAGGAAGCTTTAAATACTTTTAAAAAAAAATTTACAAACTTTCCAAACTAAGCACTCTTTTTTTTTTTATTTTTTTTTTTATACTATTAACAAAACTTGAAGATTGTTGCTATTTTTTGGGAGGTTTTTATTTTTTCTCACTCGCTCTCTTCTTTTCTTGCTCTTTTTTCTCTCTGTCTTTCTTCTTCAATATACACAGGTATTTATAGTAGTGGCCTTCGGACTTCAAATTTCAAATTGATAAGGAATTGATATTAGCCTGTCGGGTGCGCTGTGGGGCCCCATCGTCACATGGCTATGTCGCTTCTTCTTATCTCTTTGACTTTAACATCATTTCAGCCATAATTATTTTCTTAATACGTCATTGCTTACGTATGATTTCTTGTCGTCTTTTCTACAAATGCGTCATTGCCTGCGTATGATTTCTTGTCTTCTCTGCAAATGCGTCATTGCCTGCATATGATTTTTTGTCCATGTCTGTCTTTCCCAATTATTGTATCTAATCTTGTAATATCTACACTGTATCTAAATTGTGAAGGGCAATTGAGTCAAAACTCATTCCTGAATCATCATCTTCGTTAGGGTCTTGAGCAAATTGTTCCAAAGCAGGATTATATCCGCTTGTTTCAGAACTGTCTGACTCTGGTTTAGGATGTTCTATTATAATTTCTTTTGTTTTTTCTCTTAAAGCCTTATTTAAAGCTTTTTCTATCATATTTTCTAATTTTTTCTGCTTGTTTTTTGTAAATAAAATTCCTTTTTTCTTTACTAGAGTCTTTTCTTTTCTTGAAGATGTCTCTGCTTCTTGGGTTGAATCTATTGTAAAACTTGCTGGTAGAATTCCTCTGAGTTCACTTTTTGGCAAAGTGACAGCCATTAACGGATTTGATTTATCTTTACCAGTTACCGTTTGAACTGGATTAGCTGTATCTCTATCCGATACAGTGGATTTGTTTACATTCATTGGGGAATGTACACCCGTCTCATCCATTTTTGAAGGAGATGGAGAACTCTGATTGTTTCTATTGATCTGATATAGTTCTGCATATAAGGACTTTTCTCTTTCTTGGAGTATAACAATTTTCTTCATTAAAACATCTTTTTCTAATCTCAAACTCTCATTTTCTTTATTCAATCTTTTGAAACCCTCCGTCATAGACGAACAATGATCACAAAAAATTATTTTATTAGTGTCTTTTTGAATATTATATTGAGGAAGTTGAAAAGTAGTTTGTCTTAAACTTGGAGTAATAAAATAATTAGGTCCTAAGTTTCCTCTGGCATAATCTAAAGCTTCATTAAAATCGTTAAAACCTTTGAAAAGAGGTATTGGAAAATCTTTAATTACTGGTATTACTTCACTCCATAGTTGATAAATTCCTGGAGTATGACCTTGTATTACTACATAGAATTTAAACTTTTTGTCTGTATTCTTTTCTGTGAAATAAAAACTCAAAGCATTTAAAGTTGAAATAAAATATCCAACATCTCTTGGATTTTTATTATATGCAATCCATAAATTATCTATTAAACATTTTTGGGCTTTATCAACCCTTGTCTTAATATTTAATCTAAAACTCATATTGCTTTGCGGGTAGCAAATTAAATTGTGAGGTCCAAAATCAAGTCTTTCAAAAACTTTATTTTCCATATGTGATAACGGTTTATAATGAATATTACCTAAAAGAGTCTTTAGATAATTGTCTGAAGATGAATCTTGTACTTTATCTTTGCCTTTTCCTGTCTGCATTCTGAAAACAGATTTATTTATTAATCATTCTACTCAAATGATCTGCTAAATTATTATTTATTCCTTTTATATGTTCTAGTTTTATATTGTATATAGAAGTTGCATCTAGAAAATTTAACCATCTTCTTTTACTACTTTTCTTTTGATTTATATTCTGATGAAACTTTACTATTGCTTCGCAGTCTGTTCTTACAAGTATTTCTGACTTATTTAAAATATATAGTCTAAAACTATCTAATCCATATATGACCGCTAAAATTTCTAAATCTATACTACTAAGATTTCCTTTTTCTTTATACTTACCACTTTGATAAGCACAAATTCTTTCTTCTGATTTACTACTATATTTATTTGGTCTGGTCTTTAGTACAGCTCCCCATCCAGTTATACTTCCATCTGTTTCTAATATTAAAAAATCATTTTCTAATGGCAATACTAAATCTGGAATATTTTTAATCATTTCTTTTAATTTTTGTACTAATTTTATATCTTCAGAATTAAAAGTCTTTTGCCCTTTTGATCCTGTCTTTGAATATAGAGGTCCTGCTATTTTTCCTAAGTCCTTTATAAAATGTCTAGCATAATTTAAGATTCCTAAGAATTTTTGTAATTCTTTAGTTTTTTCTAATTTGTCTGGCATTTCTAAAATCTTTTTAGCTATATGGGGTTGAAGTTTAATTTTTCCTTCCCCTATAGTTACTCCTAAAAATTGTATATTATTTTTACATAACTCCATTTTCTTTTTACTTATGATTATTCCATTTTCTATAAATAATTTAAACACTTGCTGTAAGTGTCCTAAGTGTTCTATTCTATCTTTACTAAAAACTAATATATCATCTACATATACCAAAACAAAATTTTTATATTTTCCAAATATACTATCCATTTTTCTTTGAAAAATTGGGGGGGGGCAGTTTTTAACCCAAATGGCATTACTAACCATTCGAAATGTCCTTCTGGACAAGTAAAAGCTGTCCACTCAATGCTTTCTTCTTCCATTTTTATTTGCCAATAGCCTGACTTACAATCAAATTTACTAAAAATACAATTATTTTGTATTCTATTTATTAGTTCTGTTTTATCTGGTAATTTATAACCATCCATTCTTGTATTATCATTTAATCTTTTATAATTTATGACCATTCTAGCTTTTCCTCTTACTATCTCACTATGGTTTCTTACCATAAAAGCTGCAGATCTATGTTTTGATCTAGATCGCCTGATTACTCCTAATTGTAATAATTCTTTTATTTGTATGTCAAATTCTTTTAAATCTTCATTTGTTGATTCTATAGAGGCTGTTTTTACTATGTATTCTGGATTTATTATATCTAATTTACATTTTATTTTATTAGATTCCCAATGTTTTAAGGGTTTTTCTCCTATTATTTCTAATTCATCTAGGATCTGTATTATATTATCTAAATCCTTCTGATTCTTTATTACACCAATTGTTTTTATTCCTTTATTAAAATTATATAAATCAGTATTTATTTCTATTAAATTATATTCCTTTTCATTTTCTATGGTTATTATTTCTATCTCCTTATTTAATTTTTCACATTCTTCACAATCATTACAATTACAGTCGTCTTTTTTATTCTTGTTTTTAATATATCTATATTTATTTTGTACAGGTATTGTTACTACCTCTGTTTGAGTTATATTTTTGGATAACATTATTCCATCTCTTGTTATTAAACAACTGCCATTGTTGTGGAGTAGAAAATCTAATCCTAATATAAAATCTACTTTTATATTTAGATCTCTTACCCAAATTTTTTCTATTTTATAATCTGGTTTATAAAAATCTGTGCAACTGTTCTTAAAACTTATTGTTGCCTTGTTTACATAATGTTTATAAGTATTATAAGATCCATCCATTTGCATGGATATTTGTGGTTTAGGTAATTCTTTAATCAAATTTTTTGGTATAATTTGACTATTCAAAATACTTTTTGTACATCCTGAATCTACTAATGCTAAAGTTTCTACTTCATAATCATCTATTCTTATTCTTGCTAAAATTTTTATTGTACTTATCTTTTTATCTTGATTACAGATTAAACCATTTGTAAAACTATTTAATAATTCTTCATCATGGTCTTGGTCTTCTTCTAAAATTTCATTTAACTGTTCTTTTCCCTTTTCTAATTTTTCTAATCTTTTTTCTAAATTTTCAACTTTTTTATTTAATATTTTTATTTCTTCTTCTAAATCAATTTTCTTATTTTTTAATCCTATTTCTAGAGATCTTTCTATAGGTTTATTATTTTCTTCTTTATTTATTTTCTCATTTATAATTTTTTCTATACATGGAATACATCCTTCTATATAACATTTACTACATTTTGCTCTTCTGTTTCTTCCGGGATACCAATGACATATGAAACACTGGTTACTATCTAATCCCTTTCCTTGTTCAAAATTATGTTCACAATCTTTTAGAATATTTACCATTTCATGATTTTCTGTATAATCAATTTTTAAGTCTTCTAATTGATTTTCTAATCCTATTGTATTTATAAATTCTTCTCCTTCTGAATCTGATGAATTTATTTTTTGTTCTTCTTTTATTTCCATACTTACTATAGAATATATACTTTCGTTGTCTGACATATACTCATCTACATTAATTAAGGTTTCCTGGAAATCTTCAATTAACTGAGCATTTCTAGTTCTACTATTATTCCTTTTTGGACAAGTATTAGCTAAATGTTCTTGACTTCCACATGTAAAACATTCTAATTTATTTTTATAATTTCTGTTTGTATTATATTTTCTTACATGCCTATATTTATCTAAATAAGGTTTTTTAGCCATTGATTTTCTCAAGTAATATTTCCTTTTTGGATAATATTTATTTCCTTTATAATATTTATTCTTTTTATATCTCTTTTGTATAGGTTCTTTATCATAATTTTGAGTTGTATATATACTTTTACAGAAATTAGTTTCATTTTGTTTTAACTGTTTTTGTATTTGTATATTAGTGCATTTTTCTTGCAATATTGTCATTATATGTTGAATTCTTTGTCCTATAGACCATTTTCCATCTGGGTTTTGTATAACTCCTTCTCTTTTGTACCACTTTTCTTCTATTTCTCTACCTAAAGCTCCTGGTAATTTATTAAATAATTTTTTACCTAAATTATTATCAAAAGCATTACCACTTATACTGCAATAATAAAAGTATTCATTTAAGAAATCTTTTATACTAAACCAATTGCTTATACTTAATTGTTCTAGTTTAATAACAGCATTTCGTTGTAAAGTTATTAAACCACTATTAGGGTCTTCTCCTGTTATTAAGCTATGTATTTTATTTGTAAAATTATATGGATTTGGTCCCATATTAACCATTCCTTGAAATTCTTCAGGAAATTCTGTTTTGTATGCTTCCCAAAGTCCTTTAGTAGATTCTCCTAAAAAGGTCTCCATATATCTATACATTGTTTCTGCGTCATTATCTTGATTTGTTTGTATATAATCAGCTACTACTATACTTTTCCATACATCTATTACATAATTCCATAATTGCGGATCATGTGCCGCTATATTTAATATTTTACCTTTGTTACCTCCTTCTTGAAGTCTTATTGGTTCTTCAATAGGTTGTCTTTTTCCTCTTGGTTTTAAATTTTCAGTCTGTACATCTGGATTTACTCTATAAACTCTATATCTAGGCAAATTTCCAGTACTAGTTTGGACTGGTGGCATTGTACTTGTTTTTTGAAATGGGCTAGCACTACTAGAAGCGCTTTCCATTAATTCTTTTAAACTTATTTCACTTATAATTGATTCTTCTTCTTCTTTATCTTCTTCTTGTTTTCTATATCCATAATTGTCTTGTCTTAATCTACAATATTTAAAATGTTCTTTTACATCTTCAAATTTTATTTTTGCTTTATTACAACCTTTACATTTAAAATGTTTTTCTTTATTTAGTTTATTAATTTCTATCGATTTTTCTATAGCCTTATCGACTTCAAAATCTTCTTCTTCTATTATTTCTATATTCATTAATTCTTCTTCTACTTCTATATCTGTTTCTTCTTCATCTACTTCTTTTTGATTACTATAATTATAATCTGTAAATCTTATAGAAGTCTGTCCTTTACTATTAGTATACATCAAATGGTCGTTTGGTTTTAAAATTTCTTTTTTACTAAAATTTTCTAAATTCCATTCTAAACCTGCATATTCTTCTGAATTTATTTTTAAGGGTTGCATAACTTTAATTCCTTTGTCTCCCATTAATCCTACTACATCTTCTATTTTTAATTTAAACTTTGTATTACTATTTGTAGCTATTTTTCCTATAAATCCAACGCATAATAATAAATTATTTCCACCTGTCATTTCTTCATATCCTTTAGTTTGTATACCTATTTTTATATGATTTGCAAAGTCTTTTGAACTTACCATAAAGTCTGGACTACAATAGAATAATCCTCCATTATTAGTCATATCTACTTCTATTAACCCGATTATAGACTTTTTGATTTCAGTCCATCTATTATCATAAATGGTTATTAAAACTTTAGTTCCTAAATTTTTTCTAGTTAAGCCTTTTATTCCTATTACAATTAAACCCATATGCATTAAATTCATTTTTAAATTCTTTATTTGTTTTACAGACTCTTTGCTTATTAAATTTAAACTAGTATTTTCTTTTCCTATTACACTTAATTGTTCTTCTCTATAATGTCTATATAATTTTGCTTCTCCATCAAAGAAACCTGTATTATATAAAATCTTTGGATTTAATAATTTTAATTTATTTTGCTGGAAAATTTGTATTTGTTTATCTACATCTATTATCTCTTCTAACTGTTGACTACTACTTGCTTTATTTTTTGTTGATTCAAAATTTTTTGATAATATACCTCCTCTTAAGTTGTTTTGGTTAAAACTTGATCCTGGTCTATCTGTTGTTCTTCTTTTAAACGGAAAAAGTTCCATGGATCCTTTTTTATTATTATCTTTTTATCTTCTTTTGGGGTTATTTCTATTCTTTTTAATTGTTGTATTAAATCGTCTATATTATTATCTGTAAATGTTTTTTTTGATTCTACAATTTTTTCTTTTGCAAGTTTTTCTAATTTTTCGTTTATTTCTAAAAGTAAAAGAATTATTGTATTATTTTGTTTTATAATAGTTATATCTGATTTTCCTTGAGGTTTATGATCTGATAAGCCTTCTGGCGATGCGGTTATTTCTGCTGCTTTTCTTAATATTTCTTTATAAAACGGGTTGTTCATGAAAGTACAATATTTTTTACTATACTTAATTCCTCTTTTATTTCTGCTATTTCTTTTCTAAATATACTATTTTGTATTTCAGGAATTTTACTTTTTTCTTTAAAATCTTTAGGATTTAAATTTTGTATTTTCTTATCAATATCAGTCTCTAGTATTTTTAAATATTCTAGATTATGATCTAACTTTTCTAATATCTTATTTTGTTTTTCTTGTAGGTCTAAACAATATCCTATACTTTTTATAATTTTTTCTTGTTCCAGTTGTAAAGTTTCTCCTAGATTTATTATTAAATCTGTTAATCCGTTTAAATGTGATTCTGTACTATGTAATTGATGTTCTCCTGTATTAAAATTACATCTTATTAAAGATTCGTCTTTTAATCTTCTGTATTTTTTCTCTGGTGTTAACTTTAAATCTAAATACTCTAAATCTTTTAATTTAGCTATTTTTATTTTTATTTGTTATATTTTATTCTTAATTTTCTAATATATTTTGCTTCTAGTTTTGAAATTGTTTCTATAATTTTATTTAATTTAACTTTATCTTGTCTAGTTTTATTTAATTCTATGTATTCAGGATATAATGAGTCAATTTTATTTCTTAGTTTTTGTAATTTTGATATTTTATTACTTTTTACCATTAAATTTTTATTATATTTTTATCCTAAAGGAATCCAAATAGGTCTTTGTTTTTGTATTCTTATTCTGTTTCTAAGTTGATCTATTCTTCTTTCTAATCCTTGTATTTCCCAATTAATTCTTGAATTAAGTCTGTCTTCTATTTCGTCGTAACTAACTATTCGTTCTATAAAGTTGTTTTCTAAGTCTAGTACTAATAATTTTTCTACTATATTTTTTAATTCTTCTAATTTTTTAAGTTTAAATTTTGATTCTTTTATATCTTGTAATTCTAAGTGATAATTCCAATAGTTAAAAGCTATTTGTTTTGTTAAAGGATGTCTTTTCATAAAATTTATGTTTTTATCCTAAGCAATAATACTTAATTTCTTTTAACAAATTATCTTTTAGTTGTTTATGAATATAAATATCGTAGTTTATATTATTTAATTCTATACTAGAAAGATTTAATAAATAATAATAGTCTCTATGATCTTTATTATTTTCAATTTTAACTCTTAGTTTTAAATATTCCTGTCTTAATTCTTCTAATTTTTCTATATGAAGTTGTTCTATGTGAGCTAGATTGTTATGTATTCTTATATATTTATAATATCTATGTTGTCTCATTAATTTAAGCCAAGTATCTTTATAGCTCTGATACCAAAATAAAGGGGATTATATTTTTCAATAAAATGGGTAGATTTTTAAATAAAATGAAGGAGTTTTGATAACAAGTTGTAAATATAAAGTTGTAAATCCTACTAAGTACTCTCTCTTTCTTAATTTTCCGTTAATATATAAATAGGGGATTATATTTTTCAATAAGATGGGTAGATTTTTCAATAAAATGAAGGAGTTTTAATAAAAAGTTGTAAATATAAAGTTGTAAATCCTACTAAGTACTCTCTCTTTCTTAATTCCGTTAATATATAAATAGTTTTTTCTATTAAGTCTAAGTAACTTCTCCCAAAGTTTTTTTTTATTTTTTTTTATTTTTTATATAATTGTTTAACTCTATTTCACTTCTTCCTTACAGCTTATATTAAATAGTTATCTTCTTTAACCACACCCTGGATAACAATGTCCTAACAGCATACTAGCTTCAACGGACATTCAACAATTCCTAGGACTTTACAGGTTAATCCATTGATACTATTTAAAACTGTTTAGAGAACCATATACTTTAAAGTTAAACAACTATGATTATCATTAATATACAAATATAAACATCATTTTAATAAACACAAACAAACTATATTCATATAGGGAGATAAGTTACATAAACTTAATAAACATAAACTACTTACATATCTCTGGAGAAAGAGATTTCCCGTTCGGGAGTCCCTGAAGGAAGCTTTAAATACTTTAAAAAAATTTACAAACTTTCCAAACTAAGCACTCTTTTTTTTTTATTTATTTTTTTTTATACTATTAACAAAACTTGAAGATTGTTGCTATTTTTTGGGAGGTTTTTATTTTTTCTCACTCGCTCTCTTCTTTTCTTGCTCTTTTTTCTCTCTGTCTTTCTTCTTCAATATACACAGGTATTTATAGTAGTGGCCTTCGGACTTCAAATTTCAAATTGATAAGGAATTGATATTAGCCTGTCGGGTGCGCTGTGGGGCCCCATCGTCACATGGCTATGTCGCTTCTTCTTATCTCTTTGACTTTAACATCATTTCAGCCATAATTATTTTCTTAATACGTCATTGCTTACGTATGATTTCTTGTCGTCTTTTCTACAAATGCGTCATTGCCTGCGTATGATTTCTTGTCTTCTCTGCAAATGCGTCATTGCCTGCATATGATTTTTTGTCCATGTCTGTCTTTCCCAATTATTGTATCTAATCTTGTAATATCTACACTGTATCTAAATTGTGAAGGGCAATTGAGTCAAAACTCATTCCTGAATCATCATCTTCGTTAGGGTCTTGAGCAAATTGTTCCAAAGCAGGATTATATCCGCTTGTTTCAGAACTGTCTGACTCTGGTTTAGGATGTTCTATTATAATTTCTTTTGTTTTTTCTCTTAAAGCCTTATTTAAAGCTTTTTCTATCATATTTTCTAATTTTTTCTGCTTGTTTCTTGTAAATAAAATTCCTTTTTTCTTTACTAGAGTCTTTTCTTTTCTTGAAGATGTCTCTGCTTCTTGGGTTGAATCTATTGTAAAACTTGCTGGTAGAATTCCTCTGAGTTCACTTTTTGGCAAAGTGACAGCCATTAACGGATTTGATTTATCTTTACCAGTTACCGTTTGAACTGGATTAGCTGTATCTCTATCCGATACAGTGGATTTGTTTACATTCATTGGGGAATGTACACCCGTCTCATCCATTTTTGAAGGAGATGGAGAACTCTGATTGTTTCTATTGATCTGATATAGTTCTGCATATAAGGACTTTTCTCTTTCTTGGAGTATAACAATTTTCTTCATTAAAACATCTTTTTCTAATCTCAAACTCTCATTTTCTTTATTCAATCTTTTGAAACCCTCCGTCATAGACGAACAATGATCACAAAAAATTATTTTATTAGTGTCTTTTTGAATATTATATTGAGGAAGTTGAAAAGTAGTTTGTCTTAAACTTGGAGTAATAAAATAATTAGGTCCTAAGTTTCCTCTGGCATAATCTAAAGCTTCATTAAAATCGTTAAAACCTTTAAAAAGAGGTATTGGAAAATCTTTAATTACTTGTATTACTTCACTCCATAATTGATAAATTCCTGGAGTATGACCTTGTATTACTACATAGAATTTAAACTTTTTGTCTGTATTCATTTCTGTGAAATAGAAACTCAAAGCATTTAAAGTTGAAATAAAATATCCAACATCTCTTGGATTTTTATTATATGCAATCCATAAATTATCTATTAAACATTTTTGGGCTTTATCAACCCTTGTCTTAATATTTAATCTAAAACTCATATTGCTTTGCGGGTAGCAAATTAAATTGTGAGGTCCAAAATCAAGTCTTTCAAAAACTTTATTTTCCATATGTGATAACGGTTTATAATGAATATTACCTAAAAGAGTCTTTAGATAATTGTCTGAAGATGAGTCTTGTACTTTATCTTTGCCTTTTCCTGTCTGCATTCTGAAAACAGATTTATTTATTAATCATTCTACTCAAATGATCTGCTAAATTATTATTTATTCCTTTTATATGTTCTAGTTTTATATTGTATATAGAAGTTGCATCTAGAAAATTTAACCATCTTCTTTTACTACTTTTCTTTTGATTTATATTCTGATGAAACTTTACTATTGCTTCGCAGTCTGTTCTTACAAGTATTTCTGACTTATTTAAAATATATAGTCTAAAACTATCTAATCCATATATGACCGCTAAAATTTCTAAATCTATACTACTAAGATTTCCTTTTTCTTTATACTTACCACTTTGATAAGCACAAATTCTTTCTTCTGATTTACTACTATATTTATTTGGTCTGGTTTTTAGTACAGCTCCCCATCCAGTTATACTTCCATCTGTTTCTAATATTAAAAAATCATTTTCTAATGGCAATACTAAATCTGGAATATTTTTAATCATTTCTTTTAATTTTTGTACTAATTTTATATCTTCAGAATTAAAAGTCTTTTGCCCTTTTGATCCTGTCTTTGAATATAGAGGTCCTGCTATTTTTCCTAAGTCCTTTATAAAATGTCTAGCATAATTTAAGATTCCTAAGAATTTTTGTAATTCTTTAGTTTTTTCTAATTTGTCTGGCATTTCTAAAATCTTTTTAGCTATATGGGGTTGAAGTTTAATTTTTCCTTCCCCTATAGTTACACCTAAAAATTGTATATTATTTTTACATAACTCCATTTTCTTTTTACTTATGATTATTCCATTTTCTATAAATAATTTAAACACTTGCTGTAAGTGTCCTAAGTGTTCTATTCTATCTTTACTAAAAACTAATATATCATCTACATATACCAAAACAAAATTTTTATATTTTCCAAATATACTATCCATTTTTCTTTGAAAAATTGGGGGGGCAGTTTTTAACCCAAATGGCATTACTAACCATTCGAAATGTCCTTCTGGACAAGTAAAAGCTGTCCACTCAATGCTTTCTTCTTCCATTTTTATTTGCCAATAGCCTGACTTACAATCAAATTTACTAAAAATACAATTATTTTGTATTCTATTTATTAGTTCTGTTTTATCTGGTAATTTATAACCATCCATTCTTGTATTATCATTTAATCTTTTATAATTTATGACCATTCTAGCTTTTCCTCTTACTATCTCACTATGGTTTCTTACCATAAAAGCTGCAGATCTATGTTTTGATCTAGATCGCCTGATTACTCCTAATTGTAATAATTCTTTTATTTGTATGTCAAATTCTTTTAAATCTTCATTTGTTGATTCTATAGAGGCTGTTTTTACTATGTATTCTGGATTTATTATATCTAATTTACATTTTATTTTATTAGATTCCCAATGTTTTAAGGGTTTTTCTCCTATTATTTCTAATTCATCTAGGATCTGTATTATATTATCTAAATCCTTCTGATTCTTTATTACACCAATTGTTTTTATTCCTTTATTAAAATTATATAAATCAGTATTTATTTCTATTAAATTATATTCCTTTTCATTTTCTATGGTTATTATTTCTATCTCCTTATTTAATTTTTCACATTCTTCACAATCATTACAATTACAGTCGTCTTTTTTATTCTTGTTTTTAATATATCTATATTTATTTTGTACAGGTATTGTTACTACCTCTGTTTGAGTTATATTTTTGGATAACATTATTCCATCTCTTGTTATTAAACAACTGCCATTGTTGTGGAGTAGAAAATCTAATCCTAATATAAAATCTACTTTTATATTTAGATCTCTTACCCAAATTTTTTCTATTTTATAATCTGGTTTATAAAAATCTGTGCAACTGTTCTTAAAACTTATTGTTGCCTTGTTTACATAATGTTTATAAGTATTATAAGATCCATCCATTTGCATGGATATTTGTGGTTTAGGTAATTCTTTAATCAAATTTTTTGGTATAATTTGACTATTCAAAATACTTTTTGTACATCCTGAATCTACTAATGCTAAAGTTTCTACTTCATAATCATCTATTCTTATTCTTGCTAAAATTTTTATTGTACTTATCTTTTTATCTTGATTACAGATTAAACCATTTGTAAAACTATTTAATAATTCTTCATCATGGTCTTGGTCTTCTTCTAAAATTTCATTTAACTGTTCTTTTCCCTTTTCTAATTTTTCTAATCTTTTTTCTAAATTTTCAACTTTTTTATTTAATATTTTTATTTCTTCTTCTAAATCAATTTTCTTATTTTTTAATCCTATTTCTAGAGATCTTTCTATAGGTTTATTATTTTCTTCTTTATTTATTTTCTCATTTATAATTTTTTCTATACATGGAATACATCCTTCTATATAACATTTACTACATTTTGCTCTTCTGTTTCTTCCGGGATACCAATGACATATGAAACACTGGTTACTATCTAATCCCTTTCCTTGTTCAAAATTATGTTCACAATCTTTTAGAATATTTACCATTTCATGATTTTCTGTATAATCAATTTTTAAGTCTTCTAATTGATTTTCTAATCCTATTGTATTTATAAATTCTTCTCCTTCTGAATCTGATGAATTTATTTTTTGTTCTTCTTTTATTTCCATACTTACTATAGAATATATACTTTCGTTGTCTGACATATACTCATCTACATTAATTAAGGTTTCCTGGAAATCTTCAATTAACTGAGCATTTCTAGTTCTACTATTATTCCTTTTTGGACAAGTATTAGCTAAATGTTCTTGACTTCCACATGTAAAACATTCTAATTTATTTTTATAATTTCTGTTTGTATTATATTTTCTTACATGCCTATATTTATCTAAATAAGGTTTTTTAGCCATTGATTTTCTCAAGTAATATTTCCTTTTTGGATAATATTTATTTCCTTTATAATATTTATTCTTTTTATATCTCTTTTGTATAGGTTCTTTATCATAATTTTGAGTTGTATATATACTTTTACAGAAATTAGTTTCATTTTGTTTTAGCTGTTTTTGTATTTGTATATTTGTGCATTTTTCTTGCAATATTGTCATTATATGTTGAATTCTTTGTCCTATAGACCATTTTCCATCTGGGTTTTGTATAACTCCTTCTCTTTTGTACCACTTTTCTTCTATTTCTCTACCTAAAGCTCCTGGTAATTTATTAAATAATTTTTTACCTAAATTATTATCAAAAGCATTACCACTTATACTGCAATAATAAAAGTATTCATTTAAGAAATCTTTTATACTAAACCAATTGCTTATACTTAATTGTTCTAGTTTAATAACAGCATTTCGTTGTAAAGTTATTAAACCACTATTAGGGTCTTCTCCTGTTATTAAGCTATGTATTTTATTTGTAAAATTATATGGATTTGGTCCCATATTAACCATTCCTTGAAATTCTTCAGGAAATTCTGTTTTGTATGCTTCCCAAAGTCCTTTAGTAGATTCTCCTAAAAAGGTCTCCATATATCTATACATTGTTTCTGCGTCATTATCTTGATTTGTTTGTATATAATCAGCTACTACTATACTTTTCCATACATCTATTACATAATTCCATAATTGCGGATCATGTGCCGCTATATTTAATATTTTACCTTTGTTACCTCCTTCTTGAAGTCTTATTGGTTCTTCAATAGGTTGTCTTTTTCCTCTTGGTTTTAAATTTTCAGTCTGTACATCTGGATTTACTCTATAAACTCTATATCTAGGCAAATTTCCAGTACTAGTTTGGACTGGTGGCATTGTACTTGTTTTTTGAAATGGGCTAGCACTACTAGAAGCGCTTTCCATTAATTCTTTTAAACTTATTTCACTTATAATTGATTCTTCTTCTTCTTTATCTTCTTCTTGTTTTCTATATCCATAATTGTCTTGTCTTAATCTACAATATTTAAAATGTTCTTTTACATCTTCAAATTTTATTTTTGCTTTATTACAACCTTTACATTTAAAATGTTTTTCTTTATTTAGTTTATTAATTTCTATCGATTTTTCTATAGCCTTATCGACTTCAAAATCTTCTTCTTCTATTATTTCTATATTCATTAATTCTTCTTCTACTTCTATATCTGTTTCTTCTTCATCTACTTCTTTTTGATTACTATAATTATAATCTGTAAATCTTATAGAAGTCTGTCCTTTACTATTAGTATACATCAAATGGTCGTTTGGTTTTAAAATTTCTTTTTTACTAAAATTTTCTAAATTCCATTCTAAACCTGCATATTCTTCTGAATTTATTTTTAAGGGTTGCATAACTTTAATTCCTTTGTCTCCCATTAATCCTACTACATCTTCTATTTTTAATTTAAACTTTGTATTACTATTTGTAGCTATTTTTCCTATAAATCCAACGCATAATAATAAATTATTTCCACCTGTCATTTCTTCATATCCTTTAGTTTGTATACCTATTTTTATATGATTTGCAAAGTCTTTTGAACTTACCATAAAGTCTGGACTACAATAGAATAATCCTCCATTATTAGTCATATCTACTTCTATTAACCCGATTATAGACTTTTTGATTTCAGTCCATCTATTATCATAAATGGTTATTAAAACTTTAGTTCCTAAATTTTTTCTAGTTAAGCCTTTTATTCCTATTACAATTAAACCCATATGCATTAAATTCATTTTTAAATTCTTTATTTGTTTTACAGACTCTTTGCTTATTAAATTTAAACTAGTATTTTCTTTTCCTATTACACTTAATTGTTCTTCTCTATAATGTCTATATAATTTTGCTTCTCCATCAAAGAAACCTGTATTATATAAAATCTTTGGATTTAATAATTTTAATTTATTTTGCTGGAAAATTTGTATTTGTTTATCTACATCTATTATCTCTTCTAACTGTTGACTACTACTTGCTTTATTTTTTGTTGATTCAAAATTTTTTGATAATATACCTCCTCTTAAGTTGTTTTGGTTAAAACTTGATCCTGGTCTATCTGTTGTTCTTCTTTTAAACGGAAAAAGTTCCATGGATCCTTTTTTATTATTATCTTTTTATCTTCTTTTGGGGTTATTTCTATTCTTTTTAATTGTTGTATTAAATCGTCTATATTATTATCTGTAAATGTTTGTTTTGATTCTACAATTTTTTCTTTTGCAAGTTTTTCTAATTTTTCGTTTATTTCTAAAAGTAAAAGAATTATTGTATTATTTTGTTTTATAATAGTTATATCTGATTTTCCTTGAGGTTTATGATCTGATAAGCCTTCTGGCGATGCGGTTATTTCTGCTGCTTTTCTTAATATTTCTTTATAAAACGGGTTGTTCATGAAAGTACAATATTTTTTACTATACTTAATTCCTCTTTTATTTCTGCTATTTCTTTTCTAAATATACTATTTTGTATTTCAGGAATTTTACTTTTTTCTTTAAAATCTTTAGGATTTAAATTTTGTATTTTCTTATCAATATCAGTCTCTAGTATTTTTAAATATTCTAGATTATGATCTAACTTTTCTAATATCTTATTTTGTTTTTCTTGTAGGTCTAAACAATATCCTATACTTTTTATAATTTTTTCTTGTTCCAGTTGTAAAGTTTCTCCTAGATTTATTATTAAATCTGTTAATCCGTTTAAATGTGATTCTGTACTATGTAATTGATGTTCTCCTGTATTAAAATTACATCTTATTAAAGATTCGTCTTTTAATCTTCTGTATTTTTTCTCTGGTGTTAACTTTAAATCTAAATACTCTAAATCTTTTAATTTAGCTATTTTTATTTTTATTTGTTATATTTTATTCTTAATTTTCTAATATATTTTGCTTCTAGTTTTGAAATTGTTTCTATAATTTTATTTAATTTAACTTTATCTTGTCTAGTTTTATTTAATTCTATGTATTCAGGATATAATGAGTCAATTTTATTTCTTAGTTTTTGTAATTTTGATATTTTATTACTTTTTACCATTAAATTTTTATTATATTTTTATCCTAAAGGAATCCAAATAGGTCTTTGTTTTTGTATTCTTATTCTGTTTCTAAGTTGATCTATTCTTCTTTCTAATCCTTGTATTTCCCAATTAATTCTTGAATTAAGTCTGTCTTCTATTTCGTCGTAACTAACTATTCGTTCTATAAAGTTGTTTTCTAAGTCTAGTACTAATAATTTTTCTACTATATTTTTTAATTCTTCTAATTTTTTAAGTTTAAATTTTGATTCTTTTATATCTCGTAATTCTAAGTGATAATTCCAATAGTTAAAAGCTATTTGTTTTGTTAAAGGATGTCTTTTCATAAAATTTATGTTTTTATCCTAAGCAATAATACTTAATTTCTTTTAACAAATTATCTTTTAGTTGTTTATGAATATAAATATCGTAGTTTATATTATTTAATTCTATACTAGAAAGATTTAATAAATAATAATAGTCTCTATGATCTTTATTATTTTCAATTTTAACTCTTAGTTTTAAATATTCCTGTCTTAATTCTTCTAATTTTTCTATATGAAGTTGTTCTATGTGAGCTAGATTGTTATGTATTCTTATATATTTATTGTTATGTATTCTTATATATTTATAATATCTATGTTGTCTCATTAATTTAAGCCAAGTATCTTTATGGCTCTGATACCAAAATAAAGGGGATTATATTTTTCAATAAGATGGGTAGATTTTTCAATAAAATGAAGGAGTTTTAATAAAAAGTTGTAAATATAAAGTTGTAAATCCTACTAAGTACTATATATATATATATATTATTCTTGATTATACGAATCATGAGGGTTTTTTTTTAGAAAAAATGATTTGATTTTTCTCTTTGCTTCTTTTTGTAGTTTCTAGAGAATATTAATGTTAGACATTCTTGTATAGTTTAATTTTACGAGGTAAATGGATTTGACATGTCTTATATAATTATCATTTTTTTGTATTGCAATTTTAAAGAATTCTTGATGATACAAATCAAGAATTTTTTTTAGGAAAAATGATTTGATTTTTTTCTCTTTTGCTTCTCTTTAGAGTTTTTTGAGTTTTTTTTTTTGCTTACTTTTGTAGTTTCTAATTAAAGAATCTGATTATGAATTGAATTATATTATGTTGATAACATGGTCCTCCTTTTCTCTTCAACTCATAACTAAATATTCTTTAAAGTTTTACCTGATTAGTTAATTTTATTTTATGTTTTTTTGTTGTTATTGTAAGGTTAACTTATCGTGTTTTCAGGTTTGGATATTTTTTAAAATAAAAGTAGAAAAGGGAGTTAACATATACATGTATTTTACTCGAGAAAATATGTAGATATAATTTTGTAGTTATGTGGATCAACTTTTATTAATTATAATGATAGAACATAAGAATGTAAAGTTAAATTATAATTTTCAAAATACAGTTTAATTCATAGAAAAATTGATTATTCATAGAAAAATTGATTATTACTCGAAATGCTTTGTATTTGGTTAGGATAAAAAAGATTTTAGTAAAATTGTTTGTCTCTCTCAATCTACTCTCTTTACCAACATATAAATTATCTAGATAAAAGAAAAGTGATGTGATATCCCTTTTTTCCCAAGAATCATATTTATTTTTTCTCATTTTTTTAAATATTTTTTCCTGTTTATATATTTCTTATTATTGTAAAAAAATTAATATGTCAATTACTACTCCTTCATTTATTCATATTCTTTAATAGAAAATTTTAATTTTCCTTACTTACGTGACTTTTGATGATCATAACTCCTAAATTATCTTAATAGTCATGTTCATGATATCATTTGATATTTAATTGTTTTTATTTTCCTTACTTTCATGATTTTTGATGATCATAACTCCCAAATTATATTAAAAGTCATATTCATGATATCATTTGATATTTCAAATTGTTATCCTATAAATAGAGACATTATAAAATTTTATTATAAAAACAATCAAATTTATATGTATAAAAGAACTAAAAACAATTTCTTTAACTCTCTTATTTATTGAGAAATACTTTAAATTCCGTCATTTATTTCTCTTAATAACAAATTTGTGTTTAAAGTGTTAAAGAAAAGTCATATATATAAACTAATCTTCTTTCTAATGTGAACAAAAATAACAAAGAGTCATATTAATTTTTTTCCGTTTTACCATAATAAATGTGAATATATGATTAATGTGTATTAAATTTATTATTATTGAAAGTAAAAAAAAAATTCTTTTATTTTTTCTCACATCAAAAAATGGAGTTATATTTTGGAGAGTTATTGCTCCAATTTATTTATAATAATTACCACAATAATCTTGTAATAATAGGAATAATTGTATTAATGTTATAAAAAATTGTTCAACTCTTAGTACTTTTCTACATCTTCAACGTTGCATACATGTATTATTTTTTTAAAATTATTTTTTCATCACTCTCTGATAATCTCTATAGGACTAAATTATGTGTTTAATTTTATTTTATTTTTATTGTAAAAGTAAAACCTCAACGGTAATGTTTCACTATAGCAATTTAATTCTCTCTTCTTGCAATGCACACTATAAGAATGAAAGTTTAAATATAATTTTTTAATATTAATAGATCTTATGCATACAAATATGTATTAAATGAGTGCCAGTACGAACATCAAATATCGAAAAAAAAAGATAATATCAGAATCGTAACCTAATTTGTATTTCTCCCTTTTATTATATCATTAATTAGAATATTTATCAAATAGTGACATTAATTATTTAAAAATATATTTAATATTTTCTTATACCCGCGCGAAGCGCGGACAAGTACACTAGTTAATTTATAATCTAAAAATGTAAAAATAAAAATTGGAAATCATTTTAAAAACTTTAAAAAACATAAATTATAAAAAATTGAAAATTTATTGAAATTAGTTAAAAATTTTAAAATGTACGTGCACTAAATATATATATCCAACTAATATTTCTTATTCACAATATGTATGAATTGTTTTTAATATGTATCAATTGTGATATAACCATTTTAATTTTATTAATTAAAACAATTAATTAATTAAAATCATAATATTATATTTCTTATTCCAATCAGTGGAGAACTTTTAGGAATAATTTCAAATTTTCTGAAAATAAAAATAAAAATTACAAACACAACTTTCCTAATAATAATAATCTCAGTCTCTCTCTCTAATATATATATATATATATATATATATATATATAAGAATTAAAATTTCAAAGTGTAATCACCACAAAATAAATAAACTAAAATAATATTAAATATTATTAATGAAATATAATATATCATAATTATTTTATAAATATATAATTGAATATTTCAATCATCAATAAAATCTTCAAATATTTGAAATTTGAAAATATTAAAGTATGGATATATGAAAGTATGCCAAGCACACACACCCACGTTAAAAAACCATTTGCACGGCTAAAATATAGGAATATATATTTATTGTTAGAATTATTTTTTTATAAAAAATTTGTCCTTATTTATTAAAATTATTTTTTAAAAGTAATTATAACACTTTTTCATATTGATGTCAGTTTTATTTAAGGGTAACCGCCATTCTCCCACTTCGCCCATTCCTTTTCCTTCCTATCTTCCCTCAATTTCTCTTTCTATATTCATTAAATTGAATTTATAGGTAATAATCATCGAGATAATTTGTCAGAGAGCATATTGATCAATTTTTCTTATTGATACTATTTCATTTGCAGATAATGTTGTATCTATGCCAATAATATTTGTAATTTGTATCTTACAATTTTCTGTAAGTCGAATAATTTATGACTACTGATTAGTTTTGTATTAGTGCTAGATTGAAATTCATATGTCTTTTTATTATCAAAAAGACATAAATGAATGAGAAAAACTCGAAATCAAGTGCCCAATCATGTCTCCCGAAAATGGTAAGGTGCTTCTCAATTTCGTTGATGCCTTTCTCTTCGATTTCGATGGCAAAAGAAAATCCACTTCATAGGTAATTATTTCTATTAATTTTTATTTGTTTTAATCAATTCTTTAAATAAATTATTTGAATCTGACAAGATTAAGCTTTTTGTATAAAATACTATTTAAAATTCTTTTGGCATGCGTTATTCAATGTTGGTTTCATTTTCTTTGATGACTTAAATGAGTTTTTTATTTTCAAGAATAATAACAATATGTAAGTATAATGATGAGGATAATGAAAGACTTAAGATGATCTTAAAATGGAGATATTTATTCCTTAGATAATTACTGCTATTTATTTATTAATTTAATTTTAATTGTTTTTAATTATAAAATTATTTAAATCTAAAAAAAATTAGGCTTTTGGTAGGTGATAAAATGATCATTAATTTACAGTTGAAGATTCTGCATGGATTTCTTATTGTTGCCTAAGCATATTTGACCATATATTCAAAGTACATACATTTAAATCTTAAATTTAGGGAGTAGTATTTGATGAAGATTTGTCGATAACTTATCTACCAGACAAGTTTTGTTTATTTATATGATTATGCAATATGATTTGATTTTATGTTTTAACACTCAAATTTTATAAAAATATTTTAATATAATGATATAGTCTAAAATTTTGTTCTTTTTTATTTATTTATTTATGTTTTATAATTTATTTTAGAAAGTTGAATGAAATGTGATAGTTTCTTGATCTTTTTCTACGTGACATTTTGTTCGTGCAAAATAAAAAACTCACTTAATGTTTAGGGAAAATGTAGTACTTATTATGTTGCTTTATCTTTATGTTTGTACATGTAGCTTTAATTTAATCATTTTTAAAAAAAAAATCCTAGTAAAAATATTATAGTAGCTTCATTTTTGTATATGATGCTTAAAAGAGTTTACACGATTAATTTTATGTGTTAATCCTTTATATATTTTTACTATATATGTTATTGTCTTTTATTTATCTTTTTTTTTTAATATGCATGACTTTATAACTTAATTTATTGTGTTACTCTTTTTCATAAATCTAACAGATAAAGTGATTGAGAAGATGTTTCAAGAACAAGTAAAAAGGTTTAAGTCAACTTTTTAAATCCATATTTTTTTATTTAATTATTGTTATTGAGAGAAAATTTACAACTTACAATTTTGAATTTTGAATTTGATTTTACAATTTTAAATTGAGATAGATTAATTAAGTTTGATAATCTATGTTTGAAAAAATAAAAATAAAATTTAGATCCAAATCAAATTAATTTTTTTCAGTTACAAAAAAAATCACAAAATATTAATTTAATGTGTTCAATTAAATAATTTAATGATTCATATTATCATTTTAAAAATATTACTAATTGCATAATAAATTTTATTAATTATTTTAAATTTAAAATATTATATCATGTTGTAAAGAAAAACGTTACAGTTTTAATAGACAAGTTATAGTCTTGAATTTTCAATTTTAAAAAAATAATAAAATATATATAATTAAAAACTGATTATAAAAAAAGTATCTAAATAATAATAATAATAGTCTATATATCTATATAATAGGAGATGTGATAGCCCTTACGTGTCCGTACCACAAAAAAACTTAAATCACTTCTAGAAAATAGGGAATAACTGTTCAAAATTGTTTTTAGAAAGGTGGAAAAAAGGTTACTGTTATAAAAGAAAAGTTAAAGAGTTTTTCACCCAATTAAAATTGTTAGTTTTTTTAAAGAAAAACGTTACAGTTTTAATAGGCAAGTTATAGTCTTGAATTTTCTGTTTTAAAAATATATATATATATATATATAATTAAAAACTTATTATTAAAAAAGTATATAAATAATAATAATAATAATCTATATCTATCTATCTATATATAATAGGAGAAGAAAAAAGTGTCACATGTTATCACCACAAAATTTCTCCATTTTTTAGATTTTAAAATTAGTTAGTAATTTTCAATTTAAATTTAAAATTATTAAAAAATCAATATATATTTTAAACGAATTCTTTTTATAATTAGAAAGTTACCACTTACCACAGTTAATATAACTCTTCTCTATTAATAACTGATTCTACATGTGATTAATGTTTAAATTTTTTTGGACTCTTATTTTTATTATAATCAGAATATTTATTTAGCTTGTGTATTTTTTAGTAAGTGGGGTAATGGGGAAAGCTTATAGGTTAGTTTTTTTAAACTTAGTTTTTTGTCTTTTAAGATTGAAGCTAATGTATGAAATTTTTTAGGCTATAAGTTGTTTTTTAGTTTATAATATAGTAGTTTGGTATTACTAAATATTTTGTATTTATTTTATTTTATTTTAAATAAAGAAAATCAAATCAAATAGATTAAAACACGAGGAATATATGTTTTCTTAAAACTGAGGATATGAATTATAAACAACATTCATTATTAAAAAAAATTAAAAAAAACTTCTTATAAACAATATTCATTATTAAAATTAAAAATTAAAATTGAATTAAAATTTTTATTTAAAATTAAAATGAGTTGTAAAAAAAAAACCAATTTAAAATTTGTAAAGTTTAAACATTCAGTTTTTAAATTATTTTTAAAAAAAAGAACCTTTTAGGTATACACTAACCACCCACATCCCCCTTACCCGTATAGATAAAGCAAAACAAAA
>JAGDQO010001992.1:0-148302 GCA_018342035.1 Solanum appendiculatum | reverse complement strand
TTCTTATTTCTCAGATATGCAGATTTTCAAAAATCCAAGTTTGTAATTCTTTGTAATTTTCTAGGAAAAGGTTAAAGCTTATTCTCTCTGTCCCTTAGTTATATTCTTGGTTATCTTTGGCTGATAGTAGGATTTATAGGGTTTCTGTTACCTAGCTGGTCTTGAAGTTTTATCCTGGAATAGGAGTAGGCCTACAAACTCCACCACAATGCATATGTTTCAGCAAAGTTGCCTTGTTTGTTTATTGTGGTTTGTGACACCTTTCAAGTTTGGTAAAATGGGCTTGCGTGGACAGGTTTAGTGATTTGCCAGACAGATGGTTGACTTGCTGGTTTCTGTGGCTAATCTACCTGGGTCATTGCAAGAACTTTGGTATATTAGGGAAAGGCCTTCAGCTGAGTATGTTGATTGACTCATCTTCTTCAAAATTGGAGGTTTTAGGTGCCACAGGGCTTTGTCTAGGGGTAAGAGTGTGATTTGTGACTTAGGTGTACACCACGGGTTCGAACCCTACCGTAGACTAAGCTTGTTATTTAAGTAGAGCGGTAGAGGTCCATTATCCACCAAGTATTGAACCGTGTGTCCCTTTGTCCTCGGGATTTCTCGTTTATAAATAGGAAAACAAGGGGAGGTTTTAGGTGAACACTTTGTTGATTTCGCATTTATTTTTGGTAGCTAATGTCTTTGTGCTTGAGTGCGTTCTATTTTGGTATATGTAAGAGCATATGTGGCAGAAGGCAAAGGGGGGACAAGGAGTGGAACGAGCAAGTGGAAGAGGTTATAATCTTGAGCATGACAAGATTGCATAATTAGATTAAAAGTCCCACATGAAAAGGCAGACTAAAGCAACTGCTCACTATTCTATTTTAAGGACAATGTCTCTATTGGTCTTAGCTTACATGTAGGTTGCAGGCCCTGTGTCCTTTCTTCAGGTAAGACTGTGACACATACACTCCCAACCATCACTAAAGGTGACCTTTGTTTGGCTCAAGTGTAATGTGTTATTGGTGTTGGAAAACTACCAAGATCGAGAAATCTATCGATCAATAATTTATCTTGCTATGTTTTTGAAAAAACATGCAAGTTTAGCTCTTAAAACTTCCAAGTTCCTATAAACACTTCTCCTGCTGAATTTATGTTGGAGTCAGTCACTACGGTTCCTTTTTTTGATGTTTGTACTTATATTCTTGTGATCCATTATTCTAGGCACACCGCGAATCAACTGGAACAGTATCACCAGGCAATGGCCAGTACACAGATCTGGTTGCTGCTGCTGAGGAGATAGCATTCTGCAGAGCATGTGCTCGTTTCGGGCTTGGCTTATATCTGTATCATTAATAAGAATAGTCGAGTAGACGCAACAAACTGGACAGTTTTGAAAATGTTGTTGAAGGTCCTTGTGCACCACAGAGCAAGAAACATGATTAAATATTTATTACGCGGGACGATGTAAAAATATTATTCATGAGGATTGTTAGTTATATACTATGACAGTACTAAAATTATGGTCATGGAGAATGAGGACTCAAAATATGAAAAATAGGAAAAGATATCAGATATCTTCTGTTGCTTTTATGTATAACTTATTTTGCCCTGTTGTTCTACAGGACCATATCGTATGTATTTGTTAGATTGTAATGCCTCAGTAATTGATACTATTATATTATTTCAGTAGAAATGGCGTCCACTGATCACTTTTCAGTTGAAATTCCATTGTAGTGATTGTTTTACAATTAATGAGCTGAGAAGTGTTGTTTGTGAATTTTACTCCAAAGTGAATCGATGACAAAATACACTTCCCTACCATATAGTTGGGTTAAGTGTACAAATAGTCGATTTTAGGACCTCTTACAAAGTTTTTAAAGTTTAGTTGCTTCAGAATCAAATTGCATACTCATTTTCAAGGAATTTGTTTTCTAAGAGAAAATATTTGTCAAAATTTTTAATCAATCAAATATGAAAAACTTGAAAAATATATTCCTTCGATCAGCACATTAGTGGTAAGGTCTATGTACATTCTATCCTCTTCAGACCTCACTTGTAGGATTTTACTAGGTACGTTGTTGACTTGTTGTTGGAGTTTTTTTGTCCTTTGGTGTATGTTATTACTTTTTGTTTCTTGCACTTCAATTATAGTGTTATTTTGTTGTTGTTACGTTTTCTTTTCTCAGCATGCTTTGACATATTCTCTACAGTATTTTTGACATGACTTCTTTACGCTTGTTAATTCTTTTTTCTCGAGTTGAGAGTTCATCGAAAACAATCTCTCTACCTCCTAAAGTAGGAGTAAGGTCTGCGTACACTCTACTCTCTCGATACCCCATACATTGGATATATTATTGTTATTGTACATTGATTAAACAATCAAAAGACAAAAAAAACCTCCTATCAAGGCTAGATAGTTAACCCAATTTATTGTAGTTAAAAATTTAAGATTTTTTTTTTTTAAATCACATTGTATAATTAAAACAAACTTAACATCCAATGAGAATAATTCATGTATGATTAGCCTCTTAATTATTATTTTTTCACATTACTTATCTCTTGATAATTAATTTTCACATGACTAATTCATGCATAGCTAATCATTATATTATTAATTCGTGCGTAACGTTTATTTCAGACCAACTGAGTGAAATTTTAAGTTTCAAATCTTTGTGACTAAAAATTAAATATATTGTAAATTTTGACTATGTTTTAAATAGCGGCTATTCAAGTGGCTCTTTATGGACTTTCTCCGTGGATTTAGGACCAGGCCCAAGGCCCAAATTACTTCTAACGGGTCGAATGGACCAACCCGTTTACCACTGTCAGTTGATTTCTGCCCCAATTTCACGTTACTCTCGCCGGCGGCGGCGAAATTGTTCTCTCAAACTCTCTCTTCGCTGAACTCGGTGAATTTATTCAGTCTCTCCGGCGAAATTCAAAGTGCCTCTTGTTCCCGTCGAGCCAAATAATCTAGAAAATGCATAGAGACTGTTCGAAGCTGCTGCTTCTCCTCTTTTCCACGTTAACTTTTATGCTTCCATCATACACCTTTCAAGTAAGTTTCCATTATGTTGCTCGGATTGTGTGTATCGGATACTCCAAAAGTAGTGCATTGTTGGAGTTAATGGATACTAGTAATAGTTCTCCGTTGTGCTAATTACAGCGAATATGAATATATACATGGTCTATTCTCTAAAGGTGTCATTTTTATGGATTCACTATTTTAAGTCAGTAACTTCTTTGGGACAGTCGGTGGAAACTTAGTGTAAATGTATTATAGAAACTTCAATTTTGCTCTTTTTTGCTTTAGAAATGGTTTCTTTAGCATTTTAGTTGTTTTATGTTTTATTATTGGGTTCTTTGTTAAAAGCTTGTTTGGGTGGTTGTTTCCTAATGTATTATATCGTATCGTTATATTCATCCTTGGGTAATGACTAGAAGTCCCATTTTGTGTAACGACTGATTTGGTGTCATCACGTCGTTCAGTTTCAAAAACAACAACATAGCCAGCGTGATTCCAAAAGTGGGGTCTGAGCAAGCAAGCTTCTTTGCTTATTTATAAAAAAACAAGCTTCTTACTCTTTACTGAATTGGCAGCTGATTGGTTCTGGTTTGCAAAGAAAAAAGATGTTTGACTGATCATATAGTGATTGTAATGTGGGTATCCTTACTGTTCTAAAAAAAATAGTGATTGTAATGTAGTTTGTTAAATGTGATGCAACATTCTGAACCTTTTTTCACTCACTACATAGGAATGGAAAAGCTGTCATTTGGAGAGATGGCAATCTTAGTTTTGTTGGAACAACTGGTGCTGCTTTTTGGTTGCACAAACAGGCTGTAAGGAGAGTGCCAACATCTTGTCAGGATTAATAGTGCCATGTCTGTGCTGAGGTCAATATTGCCATGTCACAGAGGCAGGTATGAACAATGTGGTGTAACCTTTATCGTTTGGATCTGTATCATATTACTGCAAGCATTTATCTAAATCATTCTTGTTTGATTGAAGATGTGGCAAGACATCTATCTGACATTGTTTAGATTTTATTTGCCGACATTAACTTGCATTTTTAAGGCATACAAAGTTCAACTGGAAATGCAAATCAACGGTTGTTTTGATTGATAGTAACTCTTTTTCTTTCTTGACTAGGTGACAAAGAAGTATATTTTGTAGAAGTGGTAATAATTAATAAAGAACTGTAAACAGCTAAGGAAAAGCATTTTGTATGCTGATTAGGTCTTTTCCCCAGACAAACAGGCGTGTTTAGTTCCAACAGGAGAAAAAACATACCTATCCTACACCCTTGTCAAAAACATACCTAGGGCTACATGTAGATGATGACAAGCGTAAACAAGCAAGTGGGTGAAGTTACTTGATTGCAGCTTGAATTGCATCCAAAGAAGTCTTTTTTGGAAGTGCTGATGGAGCAAAAAGCCCTCTCACCTGTGAGAGGACATGTAGTGAGTTTAAGTGAAATAGGTGGAATACTTGAACTAATATCACAAACAGCAACTCTTGTATGTGATACAATTGATAGGACAACTTCAAATGAAGTAAGATCACAAGTATTGCCAACCTGTTGTTTTCTTGGTTTGAAGGAACTATTTTAGCTCAAATCTCATTGTCATAGATCGATCTAAAGAGGCATAAACTTCACTTTTGTGATACAACTTGCTTCATCCATAGGTAGTGACACCAATTTCAAAAAGTCTTATGCCCCATGGTGATCAAACCTCAATCGATTTTGAGATTTAAAATTTGCTAACTTTCAATGTTATGGTGGTAGGTTGTAGGTTATCCTAGATTATGTAACTAACTTCTAAATAGCTACCCTATGACACTGTCTAGATAAGGGTAATGAACCCTCAAGCTGCTGCAAGCACACCGATGTGCTTCATTAAAGTTCAGCATTTTTTATATTAACATAAAATGATGCAATTTATTCCTTGTAAAACAGTAACTCGGATTAATGCTAACACCCAACTAACCAAGTACATAAGCTGCTATGCCAGTCTGTGATGCTAGTTTATGTTAATAATGTCAAACTTTTCTTTGTGTAAGAGTTACTTTTTGATGAGCTAGGCGAAATGAATATTACTCTAGTGATAAAATGTAGAATGGATAAAGGCATGGGAAGAAAAGAGAAAGGAGGGGAAAAAGAAGAGTACAGAGGGAGAAGGGAGTGAAATAGTGAGAGAGGGAGAGAGTGATAGAGAGAATGAGAGAGAAGCATAGTAGAGTGGAGGAGAGATAAAGAAATAAAGGGTAAGAGAAGGCGAAAGAGGAAGAAGTAGGGGAGAGAAAGGCGAGAGGCAGATAGTGATAGCCTCAGTTCAATTTGCCAAGTTATATGTCCTCAAAAGAATATACGGGTCATATCTACAGAATAGGCAGCTCTATAAGTTATAACTCGTGAAACAGTAAGTCTCTATGATAGATAAGATACAGTCTAAACTAAATAAATAAAATCAAACGAGAAATGCTGGTTATGTTACTTTTATGGCTACGTCAAATCTATTCATTGGAAAGTAGAAATAAGAGTGCAAAGAAGAGGAGAATTAAGTTTTTAATCAAATACTTAACATAACATCAACATTAGCGGAACAGAAACTTCTAATTTCCTTAATGAAAAGGTCAGGGGGGTAAAAAAGGGAATATGCTATCCTTCTATCTCGCACATGATTGACCGGAAGAATTGTATATATCTTACAATGCAAATCTTTATAAAATCTGTCCATTCCTTTTCCATTTCCTCACCTAAACCAATTCTAGAATTGCCACATACTCCAAAAGAACAGGCAGGTTCAATCTCATCGGTATACTTGCACATATAAAAATAATTGGAACTTGATAATTTGCAAGACCTTCTCAACCGTTGGAGTTGATGAGTGTTTCGTGTACCGTGAGTAAAAGAATCATTTGAATGTCTTTCCTATCAAGGATTATGAATGAACAAGTTATGACAAAAGGATGCAAGGGATGAATTGGTGGATGTGCTTTAAATGCATGTCTTCCAAAAGAACAGGCAGGTTCAATCTCATCGGTATACTTGCACATATAAAAATAATTGGAACTTGATAATTTGCAAGACCTTCTCAACCGTTGGAGTTGATGAGTGTTTCGTGTACCGTGAGTAAAAGAATCATTTGAATGTCTTTCCTATCAAGGATTATGAATGAACAAGTTATGACAAAAGGATGCAATGGATGAATTGGTGGATGTGCTTTAAATGCATGTCTTGATAGTTGGAAATGGTCATCTGACCCAAGAAGGCAAAGAGAGTCTGAGATTGCTCACCTCTTTCATTTAAGTTCTGAAAGAAGTGATATTTGTAAAGAAAAAAATAAAATTCATGTCCCAAAATTTGGAAAGTGGGAAGGTTGATAGGAATGTGTAGATTGTCAAAAAGATTTGTCCATCATATGAGTCCTCTTGAAAGCTATTTAAGGTCTACACATCCTTTAGGATAAAGTAGGGATCATAGAAGGATATTCTGATGCTTTTGTTAGCAAATATTTAAGTCATTCAAATGCCAACAACCTAATTTACATGTATCATTTATACCCAAGAAGAATTTCACCCTCTCAAGTTTTAGTAATCTAAGTAATTTGTTCGACCTGGGTGTAGGACTTAACTTGATAGGTCCAGCTTTTGAAAGAGGGTATTCAGAACCCTCTGATGTTCAACTAGATAGCCTATCCTCAAAATCCACTGCATAAACATTCACTTCCATGTATTCTCTAGCTGTACTATGAGTAATTCCATATGTTATCTTGAGGAGCTTATAGTTCAATTACTTATCAATTATCCTATTTGGATTAGTGGTGGTTTCAAATTCCCTTTCTGTTCTTAACATTGTTGTGGCATTTTGACTTTTGATAAGATGCTTTCTTCTTCCTATCACACTTTCCAGAAAAAGGACGGATTCTAACACGTAATATTTGGTCTGCGTACTGATTTCATTTTCTGTTGTGTCTTTACAGATTATTATTGGCCTTCAAAGGTTGGCGTTCCACAAAATCTCTGTCATTCTCCTCTTTCTGGTGCAAGTTATACTCAAGTGGAAGTTACAATGAGGTATTATCAAATGGTGTTGCAAGCAAGATAAAAGGGTTCGATTTTGAGCGTTTATTCCACTCCTGTTCCAAAATCTACATTTTGAAGTGCCTTCATGCCCTTCTCATTGTGTCAGGGAAGGCTCAGAGTATCTTTATTGGCACTAGACTTGTGAATCTTTATGCTCACTTGGGTGACGTTTCTTTGTCACAGAAGACTTTCTGCATGATAGAGAATAAAGATGTTTATACCTGGAATTCTATGATATCATCTTATGTTCGTAATGGCCATTTCCGTGAATCCCTGAATTGTTTGAATGAAATGTTGTCCACAGCTGATGTTAAGCCTGACTTTTACACTTTTCCTCCAGTGTTGAAAGCTTGTGATAGTATAATTGATGGTGTAAGGATACACTGCTGGGCTTCAAAACTTGGGTTCGAGTGGGATGTGTTTGTAGCTGCCTCCTTGGTGCATATGTATTGCCGTTTCCAATCTTCTGGTGTTGCCTTTAGAATTTTTAAGGACATGCCTTATCGGGATATGGGTTGTTGGAATGCTATGATATCTGGGTTTTGTCAGAATGGAAATGCTATGGAGGCATTAAGCTTGTTGGATGAGATGAGATTAGAGGGTATAAAAATGGATACAGTGACTATTGCAGTAGTACTTCCTATATGTACACAGCTTGGTGATATTGTGCATGGAATGTCAATTCACTTGTATGTTATAAAGCATGGTCTAGAATTAGATGTCTTTGTGTCGAATGCTTTAATAAACATGTATGCTAGATTTGGTGAGTTAAGACATGCACAAAAAGTATTTGATGATATGATGGTAGTAAGAGATTTAGTATCATGGAACTCTTTAATTGCTGCATACGAGCAGAATAATGTTCCCGAAAAAGCACTGAAGTACTTTCAAGAGATGATGATAAATGGGATTCAGCCCGACTTGCTGACATTGGTGAGCTTAGCTTCTAGTATAGCTCAAACCAAACGTTTTCGTTGTTGCAGATCGGTTCATGGATTTGTATTAAGGAGAACTTGGATTCAGGAAGATGTTATTATGGGTAATGCTGTTGTGGATATGTATGCGAAGTTGGGTCTTATTCATTGTAGTCGTAAGGTTTTTGACGAGATCCCTATTAAGGATGTAGTGTCATGGAACTCAATGATCACAGGTTATGCTCAAAATGGACTTGCAAGTGAGGCTATTGAAATTTACAACATGATGAAAGAGTGTGATGTCATAGCACCAAACCAAGGAACTTTGGTGAGCATTTTGCCAGCTTATGCTCATCTAGGGGCATTGCAAGAAGGAACGAGGACTCATGGGCATGTTTTCAAAGTAGCTCTTAATTTGGATGTCTTTGTTGGTACCTCCCTCATTGACCTTTATGGAAAATGTGGAAAACTGGATGAAGCCATGTCTTTGTTTCATGAGGTGCCTAGGATGAGTTCAGTCCCTTGGAATGCCATAATATCATGTCATGGTATTCATGGAAATGGTAGGGTTTCTCTGAAACTGTTTAGTGATATGCTGAATGCAGGTGTTAAACCAGATCATGTAACATTTTTATCTCTATTGGCTGCTTGTAGCCATTCAGGCTTAGTTGATCAGCGTAAAACTTACTTTCATATGATGGAGCAAGAGTTTGGCATTAAACCTGTTCTAAAGCACTATGGCTGCATGGTTGATCTGCTTGCCAGGGCTGGGGGCCTAGAAACGGCGTACCAATTTATAAAAAACATGCCTTTGAAGCCAGACGCTTCAGTTTGGGGTGCTCTTCTTGGTGCATGTAGAGTACATGGAAATGTTGAGCTGGGTAAATTGGCTTCAGATAATTTGTTTGAAGTCGATCCAGAGAATGTTGGCTACTATGTAGTGCTGTCCAACATCTATGCTAATTATGGGAAATGGGAGGGGGTGAATAAAGTGAGATCATTGGCTAGAGACAAGGGGTTGAAGAAGACTCCTGGATGGAGCTCAATTGACCTAAACAATAAGATTGAAGTCTTTTATACAGGAAATCAGTCTCATCCACAATGCCATGAGATATATGAGAAATTAGGTGTTTTAACTGCTAAGATCAAGACCTTAGGTTATACTCCAGATTATACCTTTGTATTACAAGATGTCGAGGATGACGAGAAGGAACAAATCCTTACCAGTCACAGTGAGAGATTGGCTATTGCTTATGGAATTCTTAACACTCCTCCTAAAAGTCCTTTACGGATCTATAAAAATTTACGGGTTTGTGGCGACTGCCACAATGTAACTAAACTAATTTCTAAGATTACAGAGAGAGAGATTATTGTAAGGGACTCCAATCGCTTTCATCACTTCAAGAATGGTGTTTGTTCATGTGGGGATTACTGGTAACATATGCCCATAGTTCTGCAGAGAAATTTAAACCTTTTAAGGTTGGCATCATTATGCAGTAGCTGCTGCAAGAAATGTAATTTGTTCTTCTCAAGCTGTTGTACTGTACTGTGAATGATGAATCCTCAGCCTTTTTTCTGGAATTCGCTCTTCCCTGTTCTTGGTCTGAAAATAAAGAAAGGTCTTTCAAATTTAAACTCGATTTTGGTTCGCTACCAAATTCATTGATTGAAGTTAAGAACTCGTCAGTTTGCAAAACGAAATCGGGATTTGGCCGAAAAAGAAGCAAGGCTATGACCTACGGATACCATGACCAATCACCATCGATAAAGAAGAATTTTTCTAAATCACTTCGTGTCTTCAAGCATCCAAAATACTCTGGGAATGGAACAGAGATTTTTATGGAGGTAATCATTTCATTCTCTTGCATATTTACTTTTGTTTAGTGTTGTAGTCACATAATTGCCATTTGATGCAAGTAAAATTAAATTTTTTAGACTCTTTTAAATCACTGCAACAAAGTTTCTTTTGGAATGAGGAGTATATATTTGTTAGTTTTAAGGTCTTACAAGACATTCCTCTAAGTAAGCTAAGTTGACTAAAATTAATTGATATGCTTGTCTTCTGTGAGGCAGAGACATGCTCATTTTTTTTACCATTTCAAACTATTAGATAATTTATCCATTACCTTTTTTATTTGTCTGCCTGAGAAATAAATTCAGGAAATAGAGCTTTCACTTTTATCACTTTCTATATTTCCTGTTGCAGACTTGACAAAGGTATATGTGTATATCAGTTTCTTGGTTGTGCTGGTCCAACTCAAACAATGCTCATGCTTCATTTCACCAATCTGAAGATGAGAAGTGTCTTGTTATTGAATTTGCTGGTAAGAATTTTGTGATGGGTGTTACTGAGTGTGAAGAAGCTCTGTGTTCTTTGAAACTGTTCATTGACTTTGTGTATGTGTCACGAGACTTTTGATATTAGCTTATACATTTTGTTGTTACAAACTTACTATTACCTTTCAATTGAACATCCTACTATTTTCTGTCTGGAAATCAGTTTGATTAGGCTGGTTTTCTCACATGGAGGGAGGAACATATGCTGTTGTGGATTTCTACTTTACTAGATCATGAGAGCGCACTAAACTTATTGCTTGTGATTTTACCTTTGTGTTGTGTAAGTTGTTGGTGCCTTGAATTTGTATTCTGAAGTCTCGAATATGTATATTCAAATGCTTTATTAGCCTCCTTTCTATATTCTTAAATGGTTGAACCCGGAGAGCTCCAGGAACTTTTCCCCCTTTTATTCCCCCACTTGCAAACAAAATCCAAAAACAAAATGAATGAGAAAAGAACTAAAAAAATCTAAACCTATCACATTTGTCACCTGTTGAGTCCGTTTAGCCAACTCTTCGACTTTGATGTCTACTCTCTGGATTGAACCAAACATGTGTTTCAGGTATTATTTGTGCTCTTCCTTTATAGTCGAATGCTTCATGTTTTACAAGTGTATTTGTGCTACTTATTCATTAATTGTCAAGGTCGTTACATGTACTAGTGTTATCTGTTCATACACATCTATAATTAGATTGCTATGCCTTTAATGTATGTGGAAAGACTTGAATTTTGTTAACTTCTTAGTAAGTGTTTGCTTTGAGTTACTAATCTAAGAAAGTCTTTTGGGTGTCAGATTATTTCATGTCTTGAATCAAGGCTTCAATTCCAATTCCCATCGTAATAGGATATCAGAAAATATTAACAGGAAAGTCGCTGTCATTTCATCTTGGCAGGTTCCATGTTTCGATCTCTATTGCAATGTCATCAACTGTTCAAACACAAGACTGGTAGGCGGTGAACCAAAATCAGAGGCTGTTGCTACCACAGATATTTCGTCGAAGGTAAATATATTGGAAGAAGTCGAACCTCTGAAAGTGGAGAAGTGTTCTGCTCTCAAGCTGCTTGCCAGAGCAAATAGCAGAAGTGGAATTATACAATAGAGATATCAGATATCATCTGTTGTTTTATGTATAACATTTTTTGCCTTCTTGTTCTACAGAACTGTATGGTGTGTATTTGTTAGATTGTAAGGCCTAGAAATAGCGTTTGTTGATCACTTTATGGTTGAAATACCATCATAATAATGACTATTTTTCAATTACAGGAGGTGAGAAGTGCTATTTGTGAATTTTATTCCAAAGTGAAACGACAACTAAATACACTTCCCTAAATTTTGTTTGGGGTAAAGTGTACAAATAGTCAATTTTAGGACCTCTATCAAAAGAATAGTTGAAGTCCTCGTATAGTTTAGGTGTGTAATTAACAATTTTATCGTAATTCAGGTGTGTTTTCCTGTTTTTTACCTTTTCTTTAACTCGAATAATTAGGTATCTTCTTCTTGTTGAGTTGTTTGGATACTTCAAAACTTATGAGTTGACATCTTTTGAATATTTCAAATTTCTGAATCAAAGGACTCAAGTTTGAACCTTCGGGCTTTGATTGTTCAAAATACACCAAAATTAATCAAGTGTTGTATGAATTGACGTTTTAAAGTTCAACTTTGATCGTTCAAAGTTAGGCAGACTTCAGACAAAATATTTGAAGTGCACTTGCATAAACATTATATTCAAATTTCTTGAAAATGTTTAGCTTTCACAAGTCCAATTTCGATTTCATATCTCTAAAAAGTTGATTCTAAGACGGTTAAACTTACGGGAAAAAAAATAAATTATTTGTGCACTTGCCCAAGTGGATTTTGAACTCTTAGGCCCAAATTCCTGTAACGGGTCGAAATGGACCCAACCCAAACACAACACATATTGTCTGTTGATTTCTACCCCAATTTCAAAGTCTCTCTTATTCTACGGCGAAGTTGGCGCCGGCGAAATTGCTCTATCCGCTGCACTCCGGTGGATCTCTTCAGTCTCTCCGGCGAAATTGAGTTGTAAGTTCCTCTCTAGATTCCTCGATGTCTTTCATGTAATTAAAACCCTAATTCTATTTTTACAAATGATTTGCATTGCTTCGTGTGTAATCTCACTGTATAACAAACCTTAGAATCCGATTTGTATGGTTTTTCGTGGGTTGTACTGGAATGGACATACTATTTGCTTTCTAATGGCTCCAAAACTCTAGGTTTTGTCAATCTGCCTGCCTTTCACGAACTTAAAAAAGATATTTTTTCGATATGTTGTGGGTTGTAGCTCCGTTTGATAAGGTGCAATGTTTTGGACGGCAAAAGGCGATAAAAGGCGACAAGGGTTTGCCTCGTCACAAGGCGAGGCGAGCAGCGAGGTGCTCGCCTTTTTGAAGTGCAGCACCAATTAATACCAAAAAATAAAAATATTTAGTTGCATATGTAAATAATCAAAATCTCAATAGCAATAACATATTAGCAAGTATTTCAATTCAAAAACTGAAATTGGAAAGTACGTACTAAAAGTCTAAAACTTGAATGAGAAAAAAAAAAAGAAGGTCAAAACAGAGGTAGAAGTGACTTTGAAGTTCAAAGAAGAAGGAAAAAGAAACCGAAGAAGAAGAAAAGAAGAACTATGTATTGGTTGGACTTTGGAGTAGCTGGAAAAGTTTGGCTGGTGCCGGAGGAGTCTAGTCGTAAACCCTAAAATTACCTTTCAACTTTTAAAACCCTAAATTGGTCTCCTTTTTTTTAAGAATATACAAAAGGCGAGGCCTTTCTCGCTTTTCTTGCCTCTCGCCTCTTGCCTTTTGTCGCTATAGCGTTGCCTTTTGAAGATCGCCTCGCCACAAAGCTAAAAGGCGATGAAGGGTCGGGTCGCCTCGCCTCTCGCCATTGGCGACAAGGCGATCGCCTTTCACAACACTGATAGGGTGAGATAAAATTTATTATAAAGATACTGTAAAGAGTACTACAGTTTTCAGCTATGTGCTTGTTCTGTCCTTATTGTATCAAGCTATCTGACACATGATAGGGTAAGGTAAAATTCATCAACTTCAGAGCAACTCTTGTTCCGGTCGAGCTAAATAGTATAGAAAATGCATAAAGGAGCAATCTTTCGAACTGTGTTGAATTTTTTGGATATCTCTGTCCTTGCCAGCGTAATAATAAGCTCTATACATCTCCTGGCATTACCCAGCAGACTCCAAAAAATTGAGAAATGACTGCACTAGCAAGACTTGTTTACAATAAAGAAATAGATTTCTGCTGCTTTCCGGTAACATTCACTGATGAAACATCTGCTGCATAAGGACACACCTTCTCTTTGAAGATTGTCCTTAATACAGGCATTCCTGGATGCTCCTGGTTGCAGCCCTACCAAAACAAGTTACCTTGGGAGGTACCTTTGATTTCCAAGTAATTTTCCAAGGCTAATCCATATCCCAATCACGAGATTTCTTTTGTAGATCATAGCAACTCTTTACAGTAAAGTCTACTCTTTCTAGCCAGCCACTTCAATGAATCAATATTAATATCATTTGCAGATACAGGTTGTAGAACCTCTTTTTTTTTTTTTTAATGGTAAACTTACTTCTATATATCCACAGGTGTACTACAAAGTGTAGTCACCCATCACAAAAGTTGTCACTTTACAACATCCTAATGAATGTAATTACAGCCAGTCAATTGCATTAAAAACATCTTCTGTGCTGTCTATAACTACTTGTTTACACCAAAAATAGTAAAGGCCAAAGCAATCTGTCTTGATCTTCTGTATGTTGCTCTTTTTTCAAAACATCTCTGATTTCTCTCTTCCCATATGGTCCACCAAATACATGCAGGAGCCATCTTCCATCTCTCATCCTTTCCTGCATTACCATCACTGATCCAACTTCTTAGCACCTCTTTGATTCTCCCAGGTTTCACCCACCTGATCTTCCTCTTGTGGATGAACATTTGCCACAGCTGATCTGTCCATACACAATGTAGAAAGAGATGGTTGACTGTCTCTAGAACCTCTTTAGAAGACCAAACTCATAACTCTCTAGTCTTTCCCAATCATTGAGGTTGCTTCTAAGTTGTAGATGTCATCTAGTATTAGAGAAACAACCAGCCATCAGCCTATCAGGCACTGTCTATTTATAGCCAAACTAAACGAAGTAGGGAACTCATTTTTTAGTATCCCAATATCTAACTTGTGATCCATCCAGAATCTGATGCTTTTGCCGTTTCCCACAGTTGTGCTAGTAAAAGAGTTGAACTCCCTCCAGTAACGACAAATATGCTTCCATATAGTTGTTTCTATTAGTTATTGGTGATTTTAGGAGTCCACTGGTCCTCCTCCCCATATATGGTATTGATACCTTAGTTTTCATCTTTGAGTCTCCAAAACCATTTCATTAGTAAGCTTTTGTTTTGAAGCCTGTTGTTCTGGTTATGGTGCATGTTTTTGTCAATGTTTAGCATGTCTTGCACTGTGTTAATCTCCATTTTTGAGCTATTGCAATGCTGGAACAAAGAGAGCTGGTTGTGCAAGAAATCACAAAATACTTGGAATAGCATTCCGCGAGCCATTTGGTGCACTATATGGCTTGAAAGAAATAGCAGAATTTTTACAAGGCAACTGAAGAATCAGACATAGCCTTAAACAAAACTGTATATTTTTTCTCTCTTTTTAGTGCTAACTGGTTATTGAACATGATGAAGATGCTATCGCAATAGGGGATCTGTTCAATGCCTCAAATCTCATTCTGTAGTTACGTTTTGTGGCACTGACTTAGTGCAAGTATTTATAAAATCTTTGATAAGAAAAATAAGAGTGGGAGAGATATGGAGGATCATATAGCCAATACTAATTAGTTTTGGATGGAGACATAGTTGATTGATTGATAGATCAGAGTTCTTGATAATTTTCTCAACTTGGTGCAAAGAATTAACAGGCATCTACATGTGAAGGTCCCTAGCAGTGTTCTCAAATTGGGTATACTCCTAGAAAGTATTGTATGTTACGCGTGCTTTTAGCCCATTGACCTGAAATCCTGTACACATAAAAAACCATAACTACTTAGTTCTTTCCTTACAATAATACAAGATTGCAGTAAGAAAACATTAACTAGATCCCAGCTGTTTTGGAAAATTTTCCACCAAGTGGCATTTGTGTTCTCATCCCACCACCCAAAAGTTGTGCTTCATCCCAACTTCCACCCTACACCCTACCTTATATAAAAAAAAATTTCTTTAGTTATCTCTTGATTTCTGCTGGTATGGTCCTTTGACTTGTACATACTCTGGTGCTTTTCTCAGTTTAATATGATTGCCTGAAGTTACTTTTAAGAACAGGGAAACTGTAGCAGGACTAATATTAGGTTGTTGCTTTATGCAGTTTTTGGGGGTTTTATTGTGTTATTGGATTTGATGAAATTGGAGCATAAATGGCAAGCTATTCAGGGAAAGGATCTCCATTAAATGGTTCTGTGTATGTCTGTAACTTGCCCCTTGGTACAGATGAAGATATGCTAGCTGAACATTTTGGCACGATAGGGGTGCTAAAGGTATGGTTGTGAACAGGTACTTCAAATTATGTTTGAGAATGTTTGTTATATGCTCTCTCCCACTTCCCCCCTACTCTGCTTTAAACAAGCTTTCTTTGATTTTTTTTCTTTTTTAAGGATTTGTTTTGATTCATGTTGTAGAAAGACAAACGAAGTGGTAGGCCCAAGATATGGTTATACCGTGATAAAGTTACAAATGAGCCCAAAGGAGATGCTACAGTCACATATGAAGACCCTCATGCTGCATTAGCTGCTGTTGATTGGTTCAATAACAAGGATTTTCATGGGTCAATGATTGGGGTATTTATTGCAGAGTCTAAGAACAAAGACGAGGCTTCCTATGTTACAGTGAATCAAATTAGTGAGCCCAATCTGGACAGTGGTCTAGCTGTTTTGGATGAAGGCTCCAACGATATAGATGGAGGTGGCGGAAGAGGTAGGGGCAGGGGAGATGCTTCTGCAAAGGCATGGCAACAAGATGGTGACTGGTTGTGTCCGAATACAAGGTCTGTGATATGATCATTGGTGAGCAGCTCGTTCGTGCTCTACTGTATCTTTTTTCAATTGTATGTTTGTACTTTGAGTAGTCCAGTATGTTTTTGTGCTTACAGTTTTTGTAATTTGTGTGTAGCAGTTGCACTAATGTGAACTTTGCATTTCGTGGAGTTTGCAACCGTTGTGGAACTGCTCGACCTGCTGGTGCTGGTGGCAGTGGGTCTGGAGCTGCTGGTCGTGGGAGAGGACGTGGGAGCCAGGACCAAGGCGCTCCTGGTCGTGGAGTTGGTGGTCCTCCAGGCCTCTTTGGTCCAAATGATTGGGCTTGTCCGATGTAAGAATCTTCATTTTCATTTTGCAACTTATTTTATTGAAATATGATATAATTTTTCACCCATAAACTGCCCTGCACTTCCATTTTCCTTATACCTTATCAAAAAAATAAAAATCCTTTCCGAGCATAATCAGACTCTGCATTCCCCTTATTGCACTAATCTTGAAGTTAGTTGAGTCTTCAGGTATCTGGGAGGTTTTTCGTTTAGATTTGTTTTCTCCTATAAAGCCGTGATAGTTAGAAATAGATACAGTTGTCCTTAACTGTACTTCTCTTTTTTGGATAAGTGACTTACCAGTACCTTCAACAACTACATTGGCTTTACTTGGATGTTGGGTACCTACCCTAGATTACTTGGATGTTCTCTACCTAGTTGATCTGTGGAAGATGACTCAAATAAAAGTAATAGCTGGAGTCTTGTAGTCAGGGACTTGGTTTTGGTGTCATTCTTTTGTTTTCGAGGGTGTATGGGTCGGTGCAGTTTTTGCCCAGATTTTTTTTTACCAAACCTTTTAGATTGAAAAAACAAAATCCATCTGAGAAACTTAGGAATTGTTTACTCCGTCATTTTGCTTTAGTTTAGCTGTTTTAGTTGACTTTTAATCTCCAAGTATTTCATTCTACTTGAAAGAGATTCCAAGGTATAAACTTAAAAAGACCAATAAAGCTAGCAAATAGAAATTGTGTGGTGTTCAAGATCAAACAAACCAAGTGATTCTACTTCTGTTTTTTTTCCTTTTAACTCTTTATTATTACCATTAAAATCAACCCTCACGCGCCTACCAGGTAAAGGAATCTCAGCAATGTGACAAGTCTGCGCTGTATTTAAATGATACATAAGGAATGAGGTTGGAGGGTTAAAATGGAACAGGGTTGAGAGGGAGTGCTAAGACGAAAAATGGGGGCAAGTTAGAAGGGTTTTCTATGTATTTGGCCTTCTTTTTATTTTGAGATAGGCATGTATGACCATTGGAATCGTACTTGTCATTCTGAATTGAGCATCAGTGTGACAGTGTCCAATATCGTTTTAACTAGCTTGGAATGAATTGTTAATTGTTATTGATTTGCATCTATTATGTTGCCCTTTTTTGATAGGTTGACATTTACTATTTGTCTTTGACCTATTGTTCAGGTGTGCCAACATTAACTGGGCTAAGAGGAACAAGTGTAACATATGCAACACCAACAAGCCTGGGCACAATGAGGGTGGTGTGAGGTATGAATCACAGGATGCAACATTGAATGCTTATTTAGATCTCTTAGAAGTGCTGTTGTTGTTTCTTTTTACCTCCTTTTTTAAAAAAAAAGGAAGTGCTGCTGTTGTTTTCTAAGAAGCGCTCCCCTCTCCCGTTTTCCTTGTTGCTCTGCAATAATAGGAAGGAAATTGTTGCATTCCTAGCAACAATTTCAAAAGATGTTGCATTCCTAGCAACTGGAAAAGGAACAGAGGTGCACAAGACATGATGCTAGGTGGCACTTAATGTTGATGTTGGCGGTGTTGGAGCTACTGGTGATTTAGACTAATGTGCTACATGAATATTATCCAAGGAAAACTTCCTTATTTGGGATCTTGTATATGGACATGCTTATCAAGAAAAGTATAGCTGCGCTATAGGCTTGTAATTGCAAATTTATTGTTTATGTCAATCTTTTAGTCTTATTACAATTATTGAGGACAGGAAAACACCTGGAAGCCACCCACCCACCCTCACCCACACACTAAAATTGCTGACATAGTTTTTTATATAATTTTTTATTGCCTTTTATGGTTAGTGAGCGTGTAATACAGTTTAGTTTGATGTCTTTTATAGTGTTTCTCTTAGGTAGTAACTATGGTCTGCTTTTATTGTACTCATCAGAGGAGGACGTGCTGGAGGTTATAAAGAATTCGATGAAGAAGAAATAGAGGAAACTAGACGTCGGAGGAAAGAGGCTGAAGAAGTAAGATAAAAATTGCAGAAGTTTATGAGTTCTATAGCTTATCCTGGGTATCATTCTGCTTCTGACTTTCTGGTGAAATCTTCATCTCAATTATAGGATGATGGTGAAATGTATGACGAGTTTGGAAATCTGAAGAAGAAGTTTCGCGCTAAAACACAGAGAGCAGAAGCAGCCCAGAGCCTCCCCCCTGGAGTAGGACGCGCTGGATGGGAAGCTGAGGAATTAGGTAAGGACAATAGTTTTGTTATAGGTGTTGTCCATAATGCAGAATTTATGGTTCTATGCATCTTTGCATAATTTCTCTTAAATGCAATATCTAGTGAATCGAACTGTTTCATCTAGTAGACACATTTTGGCTAAGATCTACGAGATTGCTTAGGTTGATCCTAGTCACCCAGTTTTGGGATTGATGAGCTGCTTTAGTCCTGAGCTTTAAAAGATTCCATAATGGAGTGCTCAGTGTTCTTGTGAGACGTAATTGATCGAAAGCCAAAGTGTTCCTGACCCCAAGCACTCTTTAATTTTGCAGGTGTGGCTGAGCGAGATAGAAAGGAAAGAAGCAGAGAAAGATCAAGAGATTATGATGATAGGGAGAGAGCTAGGAATCGAAGCAGAAGCCGGGAGAGGGATAGGGGAAGAGATAGAGACCGCTCCTACGACTATGATCGAGACAGAGAATATGGTCGTGATCGTGACCGTGACCGTGAACGCAACAGGTATCGTCATTGAAGATTGTGTGCGACCCTTACATCAAATATGGTATTCATCAAACTTTGTTTGTCTCGTGTTTTTATATGGGCGGCTACTAGTATGGCACCTTCTTATGGTTGCTTCACCTTTGTCAAATTCATATGTCGACTTTTCGACTTAATCTTGGTCATTTTGTTTCATACTCATATGTTGAATATTCGACGTGCATTTTGAAAAACATTGGCACGCGTGTAAACAAGTTGCTTTACCAACTGAGCTATTTTACTGCATTTTTCGCCTTATTTGTACGTCCCTTTTTTTTTAAAAGGAGGCTATCATAATCTTTTCCTGTACATCTTTTAATCTCTTTCCATAGTTGAACTGTTAAGAGATTCTAGGGAAGCAGTTTACTACACCCCATCTTAAAAATATCGAGGTGCGCATCTAAGGGTGTGGTCGGTGAAGTTGGTTGAGCACCATGAGATTTCAGGTTTAAATACCAACAGAGACAACACTAGATGATATCTTTCCATCTGTTCTAGCCTTGGTGGACAGAGTTACTTGACACTTGTTGCTAGTGGTAGGTATCTCGTAGAATTAGTTAAGGTGAGCGAAAGTTGGCCTAGATATTACAGTTATCAAAAATAAAAATAAAATATCGAGGTGCAAAAATATAAATGATCAATTGATAATTTGATATCTATTAAGGCATGATACATAAACGGACATTCAAATTTAGCCTAGCTAGCAGGTGAACATTTCAATTTTGAGAGTACACATCTAAACTCCTCAACTTGGTCCTAACTGGTAAGCAAATACTAACTCGCTCCCTGTTGCATCTCGTGCTCATTGGATGTTGATGTGGTACATAAATTTTGAAAGTGCCTAGATGATCATTTTGTAAAGCTAGAGTGTTCAACCGACACAATAGAGACGAGTTGAGTTGTTTAATTGTGCATATGTAGTATTTAGTTGTCAGTTTAACTCAAATGAACTTGTATCTATATACTTGTGATTTCTTTAAACTTTTACAAATTTGCACAAACTACACAAGTTTTATAAATCAGCATGTATAAAAAGTCATAATCAAAGTTCTTATTTAACTCTCCAAATAGTAATGATGTCATCTTATATGAGACATGAAATAGAATAAGCATTTCTTTTAAGTTTTTTGGGTTTCATTTCTTTAGCAATTATGATCAGCCATTCATGTTTTTTGGGGGTCATTACTTTGACTGGTATAATTTATTTAGGGATCGTTTGATAGGGGGTGTATGAGAATAGTGTTGAACAAGGTGTATTAATAATACTGATATTAGTAATGTTTATTTTTAGTTATGCTGAGATTATTTCTTATCCAATGTTTGGTTTGGTGTATTACAAAATAAGAAAAATTGCATAAATATATGTCTTATTTTGTCACAATCTCTAAAATTTCTGCCATTTAAAAAATTACAAAAGTTCTTTCTCGGATACATCTCTATCCTCTCCCGGATACATCTCTATCTCCTCTTGGATACATCTCTATCCCCTCTCGGATACATCCCTCCCATTAAGTAATGTATCATTAACAATCCGTGCGTTACATTCCTCAATAAGTAATGTATCATTAGCAATCCGTGAGCTATGTATCCACAGGTTTCTTGATATATCTGAGATTCTATAATTTTAACGGATTTTTGTAATGTATTATTAGCAATTCGTGAGCTATATATTCGCAAGTTTTCTAATATATCTGAGATCCTATATATAAGTTTAAGGGATTTTGTAATTTGGGAAAGAATAGGGATAAAATGCAATTAGCTCTTAACATTACGAGATTTATGTAATTTTTACTTAAAAATAACATGTATTGCACCATTTCTAAAAATAAATTATTTCTTTATAAAAATACGCTCCACAAATCAGTGAAAAGGATGTGAGAAAAGTTTCAAGGGACAATTGCGTTTTTAATCAAGCTAATGCACGCATTATTTTTAATTATACATGGGATAATATTAAATAAAGTGTATAACTAATGCAAAAATATTAGTTATACTTAGTAAAGTGTACCAAACATGATATTAGTAACGCGCAAAACTAATTCATACATTATAGCAGAAAATTGTAATAACCTTTGGTCTTAATTAATTTTTTACATATATTTATTTATTTATTGTTCATGCCAAATGTTGGGCGAGTGTTTTTTTTTTTTAAAGAAGTGGGGTATTAGTTATTTTGTCATTTTCCATGTTAGTCTTAGACATCCCAATATTATCATCCTTAATACTGGGGAAATATTATCTTATGTAATTGATTATGTTTCATAATTATACTTTATAATGATATTTTTAAATAATTACAAAATATAGAATATTTATAGTAGTCTTCGGTTTGTAGACACTAACGCGTAGTGTATATATATAATATATCGATCTGTATAAACGATATGCATGCACAAACATTATATATATTTTGTATTTAAAAGATTGCGCATATAGTGTATATGCTACGTTTTGAAAGAAAAATATTGTCATGTTAGAAAACAAAAACAAAAAAACACTAATCTCAATGCTTGTGAATTTTTCCTAATATTGCAAGGCCAAAATTGATCAACTTCTCTCCAAACTATATAATATCCCTAATATTGTTCATTAATGCAAATTGTAAGTTCACAAGAAAGCATAAATTACTTTGTTTACTTACATTAATGAAATTAAATATAACTTTTAATATTTATGAGATTTCAAATCATAAGGGGTTGTCTTGTGACATTATTTTGTGATTTTCTTTAGGTGGGGGTGGGGGGTGGGGGGTCCTAAGATCACATGTCTAAGAAATGTCATGCCACATAAATACAAATATGAAAACAATCAAAGTTGATTAAAACGACAAAATAATTTCTCTATTTTAATTATTTTGATAGCTATATCAATAGCCTCAAATAATTATTATATTATATAGTTTTTATTTGACTTCCAGAGTTTGTCCCCTACATGAGACAAATTATCCACCTATTCATTGTACATTCTTTATATATATATATATCTTCCTTATGGCGTAATCGATAAAGTTGTTTAATGTGATCAAAAAGTTAAAGGATTGAGTTATGAAAATAATCTCTCACCAAAATGTAGGATAAGATTTTGTATAATAAATTCTTGTGGTTGGATTTTTTTTCTCGTAGAGTTGTTTAGTTAGTAAAAAAGATGAATAATAATTTTGAAATAAATGGGATAATGTTTTATCTCGCATTTGGTTCAAATTTTTATCCTTTTATTCTTGTATTAGCTATCTTAAAATTTGTTATATTATAATTGTGTAACATATTTATACCAGTTATAGTATGCGATATCAATTTTGGGATGAACTATGAAAATACGGTTCTCCAAAAATCCTTCAAAATTGAAAAATAAAGTTTATATAATCACATGCATATTTTATATTATGCTCCCTCCGATTTCTTTTTAGTTTTCATGTTACGCTTTTCAAAAGTCAGTTTGACTAATTTTCAAAATTAAATTAGATTACATTAATTCGATATTTTAAACTAAAAATTTAGATATTCAAACACTATACAAAAAGTACTATAAATTGTATTTTTTTTTACATATCAATATGATGAAAAATACATTGTAAAATATTAATCAAAATTTTTATCGCTTAACTCTAAAAAAAGAAACCATAACAATTAAAAAGGAACGGAGAAAATACTTTTTATATCTTGTATTATCCAATAAAAATTAAACATTTATCCATAAAATCATATCTATTAAATAATCTCCTTATTATGATTCCATCGTTATAATTATGATATAACTTGTTCACTAACTAAACGTTGCATTAGAGGAATTTTCGCCATGAATTCAGATATTTATTCCTTAATTTTTCTTAATATTAAATTCACGTGTGTAGAAACTACATTAAAAAAAAAGTATTCAATCTCATCATTATTAAATAGATTTTCATGTTTGAAAAATGTGGTAAAAAAAATAGTGTAATGTCAAATTATGAAATATAGGAAATATGAAGAAATTTTATCATTCCATTCAATATATTCCCTTCAAACCCTAAGAAATTATCTTCCATTCCATATATTATTTTAAAGGAAAAATTATATAATTAGGTATACTTTACTACATATATATATATATATATAAATATTATCTATAATTTCAAAATATCACATATCTTATCACTAATTAAGAATTTTCTACGTATCTTACTCTTAGATACATGTATTTTTACTATTAGGTACACAAAAAAAGGGAGAGAGATGAGCGAAATTTGTATGTATCCCAGATACATGCGAATCACACTAGATACATGTATCTAGAGTGATTCGTATGTATCTGAGATACCAAATAAATGAGAGAGTGGCGAGCGAGATGGGAAAGAGGTGAGGGAGGCAAGTGAGATTTGCTATGTGTCTCAGATACATGCGAATCCATTTTGATATATACAATGTATCTATAACAAATTACACCTAAATTTGATTCCATGTATTCGAAATACATGTATCTGAAAGTAAATGGAGGCATCAAAATCTAGTAAGATACGTAGAATGTATTTAAATAATTAGCTCCTAAACTAATGAAATTTATGTAAGTTTTCTTACTTTTAATGTGGAATTTTAAAATATAAAATGTAGTTGAACTACGATATTAATATCAAACATAATAATGAAATAATAATAAAAAAAGTCAATCATGTCTGAGGTGATGTATATCATTGTAATGATGGAAACATGTATTCATACATAGACAAAAATACCCATTATATTTTTATATATTAAATAATATACACATACATACAAAATAATTAAACAAAAAAATATAGAAAAAATTGTAGGGACAGTAGAATCAATTTTATGTATTTGGTGCCGTAAAGTACAAAAAAACTGAACTCGTGATGTTGCTAAAAATCATAACAACGTAGCCCCTTTTTATTTTATTTATTTATAATATATGCTTTGCATGGCCCCCCACGTCCCCCTAACCCCACCCCAAACATGCATATATTTTACCTAAAGGTCAATTATACCTCAAACTCAATAGATTTTGTCCAAAATACATTATATATATTTTTTAAAAAGTAAATATTTAATTGTTTTTATAAACTAACCTGAAATTTTTATAAAAGTTAATAAATTTTAAATCTCGAATTTGTCTCTTTCTATATTTAAAGAGATCTAAAGAGGAGACTATATAAATTCTTTCATTATCATGTCGATTAAAAGATGAATCCATAACTAGTCATAGAAAATGAGACTAATAACATATTAAGACACGATAATATATTTAGTATAGTTTCATAAGTGAGATCTAAAAAGAGTAGGATATATATAGACTTTATCTTTATCTTTATAGAAAAGAAAAACTGTATTTGATAGACCGTCGACTCAAAAAAAAGTAAGAGAAAAAAAAAGACAGCAAAATAATAATGCACAAAACAAGTATAGCAATATATATTAATACACATTTGGAGAAACGCAATAACAAAATCATACTACTAGAAGTATAATAACACTAGACTACCTATTTATCTAATCTTCGACCTCCTTACCATTTGATCTAAGGTCATGTCCAATCAGCTGAAAACTGTATCATATTCTATTTAATCACCTCGCTGATTCTACTTCGGCTTACCTCTATCTATTCCTAACTGCTTATATAACGGTAGAGTGTACGCAGACCTTACCTCTACTTTAAAGGTGAGGCAGAGAGTGTGTTTTCGATATATCTTTTTTAAAAAAAATACTATTTGGTTTGTGTATATAGTTAAATTAGGGGGTGGGCGTGGGCGTGGGAGTGGGAGTGGGGGTTGGGGGTGGGGATTGTAGTATATAGAGTAATATCTTTCGCATGCAACCAAAGCTTGTGAGAGGCCATTTGTTTCTGTCAATCACTAACTTCAAAGCACTTTTTCTTTTTAAACTTGTCTTAGTTTTCATTGAATGCAAAAGTAGCCATGCCACTACAAGCTCCATGTGATCTGCAAATCCATGTAAATGGTCAACAAACATTCTTTCTGCACCAGGTAACCATAAAAATCCAATCTTGAAACTCCCCATTTTCCCAATTCATCCAAATTAACTAATTTTACTACTGTTTTTTGTTGTTGCAGAAAGTGCTTTCAAGATTCTCTGGGAAGTTAAGGAAGATAATCAAACAAGAAAAGAAGAAAACTCAGATTAAGAATTCAGGTATTGAGATTCTTGATTTCCCAGGTGGGGCAGAAGGGTTTGAACTTATTTCAAGATTCTGTTACAACAATGGCAGCAACAACAACATTAAAATTACTGTCTCAAATGTTTGTCTTCTCATTTGCTCTGCAAATTTTCTTGAAATGACAGAAAAGTTGTTTTCTTGCAATCTTTTATATAAAGCTGAGACCTTTTTTGAAGGATTGTGTTATTGGTCATGTCATGATATTCTGAAATCCCTAAAAAGCTGTGAAACTTTTTTTGACTATGCAAGTTCTTGTGGGCTGATTCAAAAGCTTATAACTTCACTTCTTGGTACCCTTTTTGGTTCTTCATGTTCATCAGTTTCCTCTTGTTCATCTTCTGAACAAGTAAAGCCATGTTCTTGGTGGTTTGAGGAAATGACCATTTTGCCCCCAAAGATGATAGAGGAATTTTTAAGGACTTTAGGTGCTTATGGTAGTGAAAACAATAGTTTACTCCTCACAAGATTCTTGCTTTATTACCTAAAAACATCAGTCCATTACAGTAATTGTCAAAATCTGATTTCAAGAATTGAGTATAGTGGACTTGCTGACACAGTAGTTCATGGGGTGGTTTTTATGGGGAAAACAGCATTTTCTTGCAGAAATCTTTTTTGGGTATTGAGAATTGTATCTGGTTTTGGGATTAGCAAAGAATGCAGGGGTTGTTTGGAGAAACTTATAGGTGGGATGCTTGATCAAGCAACACTAGATGACATTCTTGTTTGTGGTCACAACACTATTGGTGGTGTTTATGATGTGAATCTTGTAATGAGATTGGTTAGAGTTTTTGTTCATCATGATAAAGTTACAATAACAAAATTGAGAAAAGTTTCAAGATTGATTGATAAGTATTTGAGAGAGATTGCTCCTGATCAAAGTCTTAAAATATCAAAGTTTCTTGGTGTTGCTGAGAGTCTACCAGATTATGCAAGGGATTGTTTTGATGGAGTCTACAGAGCCATTGATATCTATCTTGAGGTTATTATTACTCACTCATTTATTTTCTTCTCTTTCTTCTTCTTATATCCATGAACTAATAAATGCTAGTAAGAATTTATTATCCCTTTCGTTTTAATTTGTTTGTCTGGTTTTGACTTGATACAAACTTTTGAATCTTGTGGTGTCAAAACGAAAGATATATAGAATGTATCAAAATGTTCTTTAATCTTGTGGTCATAAACATGTTATATGCAAAACTAGATTTTAAGAGTTTCCAAAGTAAGACAAATAAATTGAAACAGAGAGAATAGTAATTTATTACTACTTAGTAGTAGTTTCAGATTATATTGTTTGAATTCTTCAAATATATTGTCATACTCGGGTCAAGTCCTAACTTTTGAAGAATTCTATTCTTATCCGATAAGATTTTTGAAAAGTCCGAGCAACATAAAGTTCACATTCCTTTTAGATAAAAAGTTTTTAAGGTATTGACAACTGCTAAAAGATATGGAATAAGACAAGAAGATGTCCTTCCAACAAGGCAATACTTTTCAGCTTTTTGCTCTTTCCTTATGGTTAAAAATCTGTCATTGTGGAAGATTTTTGAATCTTTTGGGCAAAACTCACAAGGGGTGCAAAAAGTTCCACTTACTCCACTTGATAATAGGTATGCACTAGTGGCTGCCATCATATTCATGGAGTATGTTGCTCGAACTCTCTAAAAATATTGTCACACTCATATCGAAACTTCTAAAAATGCATATCTTTTGAAAAAATTGACATACACTGCGCGATATTTTTAAAGAGTCCATCCAACATAACTTATAAATTTATTTTGCTGTGTAAGTTGTCATGATCTAAACAAGGCAAAACATACTTGTGCTTTTCTTTTTATGTTTCTTTGTTGGAAGGGGGAAATGCTTTATCATATGACAGAATAACTCATAAAGACATCTATGTAAAGCATTGATGAGAAAACTCAAAAAAGTATTTCAATTTAGTGCTATGAGTTTCAAAATTTTGAACTTAAAATGGAAAAATAGTAGGGTCATTAAAGTTTGTCATGGAAACTTGTGACTTCATTAATTCCTGAGTACTTATATGAAAATCAATCAGTTATCTACATGGGACCCTTTAAACTTGAGTGGTAGTTGGCTAGTTGCTCTAACAGCAACACCTTTCTTGGACAGTCTTAAGTTATTGGAAGATTTGTACTGGAAACTATTCTTTCCGTCCACTTTTACTTGTTTATTTTGGATTTCTCACGTTCTTTAAGAAATAATAACTAATATGAGTATGTAACCACAATAATCATATTAATTAATATATAGACTTAGATCTTAAAAAATGATTTGAGGAATAAATTATTGATGTTAAGGGTAATTGCCCTTTTTTGATTTGTTGAAAATAAGAAATTAAAAGGAAAATCTATTTTTGAAATACCGAACAAGTAAAAATGAAATAATGGAGTATTTTCTTTAGGTAGTTTAATTGATTTCCCCTTGTCAATGTGTTCTTTTTGTTTCTTGTTTTTTTCTTTGTCCTTTATGTCCCGAATTTTTTCTATATATAACTTTTTCATTCTAAAGAATTCTCCTCCACCCTTAGTGGTATCTCACTGATGGCTCCCCCCGGAAGGTGGCCGGTATTTGATTGAACACAAAGGTTAAGCTAGAAAGGCATACTATTGACATGGACACCCTTTAGAACTTGTGATCGTAAATATATCATGACATTTCAATACCGATAAGATAATAAAATTAAGAGTAAAACAAAAAGTTTAAAGTTAAAAGAGATTTCAAAGAAAAGAATGTCATAAAATACGGAACAGAAAAAGTAATGACTTTCATTTTGCCTTATTTATTACTTCCTCCGTTTCAATTTATGTATCTTACTTTTCTTTTTAATCCCATTTAAAATCTCTTTTCCTTTTTGACATCCCTTTCATTCCAACTTTCCACGTGACATGTTTAAGACCACAAGATTAAATGACATTTTGGTACATTATACATATCTTTAGTTTAAGATCACAAGATTTTAAAGTCTTCTTTACTTTCTTAAACTCCGTGTCAAATCAAAACTAGACAACCAAATTGAAACGGAGGGAGTATGTTTCTTGCACCTAACATGTGTATATTTGGTTGCAGTCTCATCCAGTCCTTTCATTAGAGGAAAGATCAAGATTATGTAGATGTCTTAACTATGAGAAACTAAGTCTTGAAGCATGCAAGGACTTAGCTAAGAATCCAAGAATTTCACCAAGAATTGCTGTGAAGGCACTTGCTTCTCAAGGCTCTTCAAGTATTTCAACAATAAAAGACAATAATAACCAACTGGTTTTGTACAACACAAACAAGAGTGATCATCATAGTTCAAGTGCTGCTAGTGATCAACAGAGTTTACAAGAAGAGGAACATGAATATATGAGGCTAAATTTGCAAAAGATGCAATGGAGAGTTGTGGAGTTGGAGAAAGTATGTAGAGATATGAAAGGTCAAATGACTAAAATGGTGAAGACAGGGACTCAAACTAGAGCTTTGCCTAGGCTATGTAGAAGTCAGAACTTCTAAAAACAGGAAAAAAAAGAAGAAAAAAGAGGACATATGTTGGTAGAACACGTGTCGGTAGAGTGGTAAGTATTCTTTTGTCCTTAATTAGAGGTCTCGGATTCAAGTCTAGAGTATAGAGTCACCTTTGTTAAGAAGTGGTTTACCCTATGGAGACTTCATGGCACGAATCTGGATTTAATTGGGACCAATGTAGGCACCAAATACCAGAAGGAAAACCAAAAAATATACTATGATAATTCACATATGATATTCCTTTTCCCAATTTTCTACTGTAAAAGCATGAAGTGTTGAAGCTTCTTTCTAGATTATTTGGTTGTAAAGTTCCTTGTCAATTTAAAGGTTCTCATTTTTGTACAAGTTTTCATGGTTTAAGTTCTCCTTCCTCTTTTTTTTTTTTTTTAAATAAAATAATTTCCTGTTGTTTTTATTTTGAAAAAATGATTTATAAATTATAAAAGGGGGTCACATGCAAGGCTGATGACCTCCTTCAATTTTTAAAATTTAATGTGTTAAAGGTATATTCAACAACAATATATTCAGCATATTCTCACAAGTGGAGTATCTTACCCCCTACTTGTGGAATTAGGTATTTTCACTAATCTAATTTATGTGACGTTCTTTTTAGAAAATATTTGATACCGCTTTTATTTTTATACAATTTTCAAGCATTTAAATCGACTAAATTATACTCCATGCTTTTGTCAAACGTCACACAAAATGGAATAATATGGAAAGAAGATAGTCAAACTTATGCATTCTATTGGAATTAAGAAGATTTTTTCTACCAACTAGGCTTAGATCTCGAATTCAAGTCCGGGATACGAAGCTCTGTTTGTTAGGGAGTGTTGTACCCCGAATGTTAGACTTCCGAGAACAAATTCAAATTTAGTCGATCCCTAATTTTGATCACAGGATGGAAAAACCAAAAAAGAAGAATTAACACTAGATTTATAACAATGTCTCCGAAATTCTGAAACTGAGTGTCAGAAATTTACCTGCAAGTGATAAGTGATGAATACAACAGTAAAATAGGATCCCGGAAAGGAAGTTAACATTATATTTGCACACAGTAAATCAATGGTGAATGAAAACATAAATGAGTACTGAAAAATTAAACTGATACCATCATACATGGATTATTCAAGAAAAATGAGCATCTTGTTATCCTCAAATTTATCTCACAAGGGAGTGGTGTTTCTTTACAATCTTATACAAGCAACTATTAAAGATTTTGACAAACTCTGAAACCCCCGTCCTCCTCAGCACAAACATGTACCAGACGTTACGTTACAAGAAAAAAAGTTACATCTTCAAACTTGAGTATAGAGGGAGCTAGGTCCTACAACATAATCCACATGGAAATTGGTTTGTAAATCATCTAATTAGCTACTGTTCTGAACTGTCTGTGACTGGCATCTCTCCTCTGTTTCCTGTGTAGGAAGGAACTTACGCAGAGAGCGGTACTGCAATCGAACATTCTCACCACTGTCCATAATCTTAAGCAAATACCTGGAGAAATTGAGAAGATCATTTTAGCGATCCTTAAACAAGGAGAACCGCAATTCACTGTCAGTAAAAGAGAATATATTCGAGCAACTTTTGAGTGAGGCACATTTGCAGAAAGTGTTATTGTCTCAGCCATGACTGCAGTCTGCTCATAAGGACTTAAATGGTGAAAGCTAGAAGTATCACACGTTCAGCAAACCAGCCTCATATATCGTAAAAGGAGCCAAATAGTTGTTTAGCATATCACTGTGGCACCATATAGTTGTTTAAAACATATTATAAGGGAAAAGGTATTAATCTCTTATGACACTGAAGGAATGAGAGAATTTCCAGGAACTACATCATCACTAATGAGAGAATTTCCAGGAACTACATCATCACTAGCAACTGAAATATGATTCTTTTCAAATAATGGAATATGACATACGTCATAATTAAATAAAAAAGGATTCATTTTCTTATAATGGACTAAAACTTCCTAGTGACAGAATTTCATGGAAGATTTTAGAGGATAACTGAACACATGAATCACTTTTCTTCAATTGTTGCTTACATATTTCAGTTGCACACCATCCACACACATCTTTCCTGAAATAAGGTATATCTATTTCTTATACTATTACAGATGTGAATTGTGGACTAAATTGTGTGAGAAGATACTTGTATGGAAATTAAGTGGTAAACTATGACATGAACATGACATTGATAGACTTACAATGACCCACAGAAAACGACGACTACATTGCAGAACCAAAGCCTACTCAATTCATATCAAAATGATGGCTTAAGTTTTGAGCTGCCAAATTTGTTACTTCTCTAAATTGGATGGTCTTGCACGTGTATCACTAAGATTTCAGTAATTTAAGCTAAACACGACACAGCATAATGCATATTCCATGCAATAAATGTTAATGATCTAAATTGACATTCAAACTGCAGTAGATAAGCAAAATATTAACGAAATGCTCAGGCAGCTAACCAGCCATTAAGACACTGTGATGTGATTACAGCCTCCTTTCCAACAAATTTATCTGGTGTCCTCCTATTTCCCTGCACAGTTCCGCATTAGCATTACTGTAATTTGATGAATTCTTTTCTATAGCTTTGAAGAATTTAAAATGCACAGGCGCAAAGATCTCACCCTTATAAGAACTTTCTCATTCACTGAGAATGGATACTGAACACCTTTATGGGGTCCATTTTCAGAAGGAAGCTCGCCATTTTCCTGGAAGGATTGAAGTAATCAGGATTTTTGAAGAATCATTCACACAGGTATATATTCATCAAAGACAATTTCAAATTTCAAACATTTATTGGTCAATGGAGCAAGAAATTTGTGATTTTCCCTAATCTAAAACAGAGCCTAAAAATGGATGAAGATAGATATCACTAAATCCAAACTTTTTCCGAGGCCAGAAAAGGATAGCAAAAACTGGATTAGACTTTGCTTTCCCAAAACCAACTATGCAATCTGCCAAATCTACCAAAGGGAAGTCCTTCAACAAGGTTTTCACATCACTATCAAAAGAAAAGTATACAGATGAGAAAAGAACATAAACCATTACACCACGTTAAGGTACATAATCGACATTATCATTTTCACTACGTAATTTCCAAATATATAATCCTGTGCACTTCAGATCTAACAAATCCTTCAAAATCCTTCCCGCATCGAGTGTTGATCCGACGCGATTTGGATGTGGGTGTCCGATCCATACTGGGTTCGGTCAAACTAGCTTGGTACTTAGACTATTTTATAGCCTAGAGCACTTTGCTATTATACGAGATAACTTATAAAAAAATATTACATAAAAAGATGATTATACAAGTTTTAATTTGATAACTTCAATTAGTTGTCAAATATATACTATATGTTGTACATTTATTGGTTCTTTCTTAAAACCACCCCATACTCCTATCCATATTCCCAAATCCTACGATTTAGGTAATGATAAATCTAACTTCTATATCTGCTAACGTATTGGGTGCCCACACCCGTATCCGAGCAACATAGCTTGAGACGGAAAATTATCCAAAAATTGACTAGGACCTATTAGTTGTCATGTCATTGCATAAAAGTTAAAACCAGATTAAGATAGTTCCTTTTACCAGAAAACTGAAGACAATGAGCTCTACTATGCAGTTTGGATGGACAATGCTGCAGCAAAATGGGGAAAATCAAAGCTTACCCTATTGTCTCCCACTTCTTTTCGACGCTTTCTAAGAGTTGCATTATGGAAAAGTCTTCGGTCATCCTCATGCTTCACTGCTGCGGCCGCAGCTCTCAGTACTGAAGATGAAATCCATAGAGTAAACAGATGGCAGAATTAATGTAAAAAATCATTGAAAATTGAGTAAGAGGTACCAGAAGAGAATCAGGTAGAGAGTGTTAGGAAATAATTATTTTTAGAAAAAAGAAAGTCCGAAGGAGAAGATAGTATGTATATAATATATAAATAAATGGAGAGAGAGAGAAATAAATGAACTGGAGCCAACCTTGGTTAGGAATTAAGGAACCACGCTCAATTTCAGCATTGCAGAGGGTACATCTTGCCTGTCATGATGAGATGAACGTGATTATGTTCTTGAGTCATTCATCACTAACCCAAGAAAATGAAGACAACAACATGAAACCAAAAAGGAAAATGATGTTCAAGCAAGAGTTGCTTTGTCCATGAAGCAGTTGCGCCAATATTCCATGTATGGTTTGCTCAAAGTCTCTGGTAGCTCATACCAATTTATAATCTTCATATTCTTATGAGAACAGAAAAAATGTCTAGAGAAGAAGACAAAAACTCCTACCATATCAATAACCCTTTTCAGCATGAGACCACCAAAGGAATGTCCACATGAAACAAACATAGCATCTTCAAGGAATGCACCACTGCAATGTTTCACATTGTAACGGTAAAGTAATTATATTTTCCAGATGCAAGAAACTATACACTAATTAGCCATTCATATGCTAATATGAATCATGAATGGAGCAAGAAGAAAACAGAGATGCAAGCTTGGCGTGGGGGGTGGCGTAAATAAACAAGAGACTACGACTATCAAGTTCAATTAAGGGGGCTACAAATTTTCCAGATTAACACTTGACAAGGGAAGTTGAAACTAATATGCTTAGTCCAACATTCTGTGTACTGCAGCACACTGCTATCATGCACTATTTAACTAGTTTAAGGGCCAAGGAAGAGTAGGTAATATAGCTTTTCAAGAGCATAATATATTCCTGCCTTTCCATAGGAAAACACAGATGCAAATTCCAAATTCTTTATCCACTTCTTGATTCTATTCTGGTTAAGTCTCAGCATGGGAATTGATGCTTTTCTTTTAACGCTTTAGTTGCTTTTAATGCTCGAGTTCCTCTCGACCTCAAAATGCGCAAAGCTGCTAAAAATTTGCAAAATAGCACCGAAAATCATCTGAAAGCTTTTTGCAATCTCACAACTGTAATGAGATATCTGTAGTCTTTAGTCTTTACCCCTCACTTCTGCACATTCTGCAACATGTAATAGCTCTAATCTATGTTATATAGATGCATCTTCAAATAAAGCTCCACGGCTCAAGATGCAGCTTTCAATTGTTTCTTATATTTAGCCAAAGGCCTCTTTTTGGCTCTATTGACATTCAACGTTTTTCAGATCGCAGAGGGAACTCACAACAACTCAACTAACAGTGGTAGAGGTTTTGTCTTCTCTGCTTATTGTTTTTCCTCTGTTGGAGGTGATGGGGTGTGAGCCGCATGTAAGTTACACTTTTGCTATACTTATACATTAACTCCACACGATTGAGGGTAGCAAAAAGTCTCTGTAAATATTTCCAGCATAAGAAACCAGAGCTAGCTCAGTTCCATAAAGTCATGCACATTTGTTCAATATTTCATAGCTCCTGTAACCAAACCACATTTCTTATACGAATACCATGTAGAGAGGGCATACCAACTCTTTAGACCTTTTCAGTGGGTTTGTTTGCAAGTATAAGGCATCTATAATGTTATGTCTCTGTTAGTTTTACAGTTGCCTAGCATTTTTTCCTTCAAACATCCCTTATACCAACTCGTTAAACCATTTCAGTGGTTCTGTTTGCAAGTTTAAGGCATCTATAATGTTATGTCTCTGTTAGTTTTACAGTTGCCTAGCATTTTTTCCTTCAAACATCCCTTATACCAACTCGTTAGACCATTTCAGTGGTTCTGTTTGCAAGTTTAAGGCATCTATATGGTAATGCTATGTCTCTGTTAGTTTTACAGTTGCCTAGCATTTTTTCCTTCAAACATCCCTAATTCCTCTCTAGACAGACCGACTATATGGTACATAGAAGAATTGGCTTCCATATATTTCTTTTGTAAGGGTAACTTTGTAATTAGAATGACAGAGATATGCTTTTTTTAATAAGAGCAGAGATTATGGAATTCTTAGACTCTAAATCTTTAGTGGAGAACAAGTCTTGATTTCGTTCTATAACAGTACCCTCTTGATACTGTTCATCACCAAACTTACTACATTTCATTAAAAATAAAAGTTATCTGCATTATTTTCCTAGGAAATTTTTGAAGAAAATATAATCTTGAAAACTTCTGCAAGACCTAAAGTCAAAGTAGGCCAGCGTTTCTTGAACTTCTTGCTATTAATGGAAGTAAGGGATGTCTATTTATTAGGTTAAAAGTTTGAGACTGAGAAAGTATAAGATGTTTAATATAACTCATGCAGTAAATATGCTGCTACATTCTCTTCTTTTTTTCTTGTAAGTAAATATGCTGCTATATTTAACCAGAAAAGAAGAAGAAAAGTCCATTTGACAAATTATAACTTACGATAAGGGATCTGAAAGAACACTTCTGAGTGATGGTTCCTTATTTAGATTGTCTCGGGCGACCTGCTGATCCAGACCAAGAATGAGATGTCTTCTTATGTTGTATTCAGACCAAAATATCCATGGTCCAATTCATACGGTATCAACCACCAATATAGGAAAAGAAATACTGACATCAAGTGTTTTTTGTTTCCACCACAAGAACAATTTTCACTTTTTGTGCAATTACAAAAGACGTGTTATGTAAGGAAGAGTATATCCAACTAAAGCTTCAAAAGTATCAAAAGAGTGCATAGGAGCGGGGGTTTTACCCTGTGCGTAACCAAAGGGTAGCGGCTGCGGGTTTCCCTTGTCATAAAAAAAAAAGGGTAATCCCAGGTCTAGTATGTAAAGAAGCGGACAAGTATAAATTCCACATTGATATTTCCTTTTTTAAGATTGTCTCGAGCCACATGTTGATCTTGACTTAGAATGAGATGTCTCCTCTTCTCCTAGAATGACATGTCTATTCATGCTGCATTCCAAATGAAGTTATTTATCCTCCAGTTCATGTGGAATTGATCATCCAAGGTAAACAAAGAACGTCCATCTTCCAAGGAGAATATTTGTCCAAATAAAACTACATTGCAGTACGGGAGTTGAATCTCCATGCTCAGCATGCAACAAGAGAGATCCACATATGGTATTCATTGACCTAGAGGAGGCATATGATAGTGTACCATGAGAAGTCCTTTGGTGGTGATGGAGAAAAAAGGAATTCATAATAGTAATATAGATATCATAAAGGACATGTATGAAGGAGTCGTCACTAGCGTGAGAACAGTGGTAGGAGATACAAGGGGTCTCCACAACGGAAATGTTACCAGGGTGTTATGTAATGGAAGGATGCTTACCAAAGTCAAAGATAGGTTCTACAAAACAATTATAAACCACAATGTTATATGATAGTGAATGTTGGACAGCTAAAGTCCAACATATCCACAAGATAAGTGTTGCAGAATGCGGATGCTAAGATGGATGTGCAGTCATACAAAATTAGATAAGATTAAAACTGACCACATGTGTCAGAAAGTTCAAGTAACACATATTGAGGATAAAGTGAGAGAAGGTCGCTTGAGATGGTTGGTCATGTCTTGCGTCGACCTATAGATGCACTTATTTGCAAGTGTGAAACTATGCTGACTAAAAGTGTTAAAAGGAGAGGAGATAGACCTAAAATCACACGGAGGAACAATTTCATTATAATTAATGCAGACTTAGCTAAAGATAAGGCATAATGGAAGAAAAATATTCCAATAGGTGATATTTACTAGTTGGGAATAAGTTTTAGTCCCGTTAGAGGACTTCTATTATTATTTTATAGTTATTTAAATATATTAAATTATTTTCACTTTTACTTTTATTTCGCATGATGATACATGAATTGAGCATAAATGGAATAGTGAGGATTCATATTGAAGATCTCAACTTGTTTGGGACAGAAGCATAGTAGTGATTGTGAATGGTTACAAGATCAGAAAGGGGTGAAAAAGCTTTGAACGATTATTCTTTAGGTATGCTGGGTGCTACAGATAGAAAGGAAGCAGAGATGAAGAAAGCCATACCGGTACAGTTGCTGAAATACAAGCAACTTAGATTCTAGTCCTCTGGGGTAAGTTAATAGACGCATACGATGACCAGAGCTCCATTGACGTTACTCACTAACAGGAGGAAAATGATTGTATAGGGTGTTTTGAAACTGACAAACACCATCTTAGTGCTGGTTTTGCCATATTAATGAACTATTTTTTGTACTGATTGGTAAAAAAGTTGATAAGACTTGAGAGAAAAAGGAACAGATATTGATTATGAGGCACTCACACCTAAATTGAAGTTTTTACTCGGCGCAAAACAAAAACAGACCCCATAGCATTATAACTTTGCAGAAAAAGGCTTTTTGCTTGTGCAATTGACTAAGAGAAACACCATTTGACCATCTGAAAAGAAATAGTACTTACATAAGCATTATCAGTATTGCTACAAAGCATGTCTTCCTCGGCGGAAAGGTCATCCATAAACTGGCTTACAGATATTGGCACGTAGCTCTGAGGAATAACATGACCAGCAGCTGTAATCGGAGAACAATCCAGTATGGCATTGCTCTGAGGTATAAGCCTAAATGCAAGTGATGTCCTACAAGATGTAGCTGAACAGCTCAGTATTTGAGTAAACTGAATTTTGTAAGCCACTTAAAAGCTCAACAAGCCATGTCTACCTTCCACCACAAGTAGTGCCCACATAGTTATCAGCTGAACCCCGGTATACGGCTGCTGGACGAAGACCGGCAGTAGCATGGCTGAGAGCTTTCCCAGTAAGCAATAGTAAATCCCCAGGAGTCAAGCCACTATCTGCTAGATACCAACGACCATTGGGATCACAAACCTAGAGATTAAAAAAAAAAGGAAAATGACTGATGGCACGGAGGATCGAGAAAGGAGGTTTTTTTTTTTATGACAAGGGAAACCCGCAGCCGCTACCCTTTGGGTGCGCACAGGGTATATATATATATATATATAGAGAGAGAGAGAGAGAAGTCGTAACATATTATTTGGAAACTATGCACAATCTGAAACTAAAATGAAAAATCTGGAAAAAATCAACAGGAATACCTGAAGACCAGGAGCATCAGATGAAACTAGTGTCAACAGCCCCTTCTCTACTTCACCATTTGTAACTAGCTTCCCTCCTCCAATAGCTCCTTTCCCATTTTGAGAGGTGGTATTGGAGAAGGTGGCAACAACAACAGACGAAGAGGCCTCATTAACGGGCAACGGATTATCATCAAGCAAGTGATCGAAAACACTACAGAGCACTATGTGTTTGGTCAGAATGCATTTAAGACATAAAGAGGATCTGAATGATATGATCAAGCCATGACAGAAGTTCTTACTCGCTTCGCAATCGAAGATGCCTTGCAATTGCACATAAAGCAGCACGAGCTGCCCTTGCCATGCAGCGGAAAACTTCAGTCATGCATGGGGGAGAAGAGTCCATGTCTTCCAAAGGCCTAGCATATAAAAGCTGATTATCAAATCATTAATCCCATGAGGAAGAGCGTCTAAATCTTAAATTTGAGATGTTCGAGACTACTAAAAGGAAATTAGACAGGTTTAACAAGAATGTTTTTTCAAATAGAGGACACCTTTTTTTTTTGAACTGTAAAGTAAGTAATTCATTGATAAAAAAAAAAAAAGCATTAAGATGGTGTTTGGCATTGCATACAGACGGAGCCATCTATACAAAAAAAAGAAGCCCCCCATCACTTTCGATGCCGCACCCGTGTCGGGTTCTCCAAAAATACACTACTTTTGGAGAATCCGAGATGCAGCCGTTGACAATTTTGAAGAGTCCGAGCAACATAGTTATTAACAAGCACAATGCAATTACATCTGTTGAACACTAAGGAAAAAACTAACTTTTTAACAAATAGACTTTAAATTCTTACTATTTCTAAGCCATTTGCATCAAACAAATCCCTCTTTCCCACCTCTGCAAGCCAACCCTGTCGAAAGCAATGCTAGACTAAGTTGCATGGGCTCTTCACTTTGATGCCGCACCCGTGTCGGATCCTCCAAAAATACACTACTTTTGGAGAATCCAACACGCACCCGCTGACATTTTTGAAGAGTCCGAGCAACATAAAATTGCCAGACATGGAAATAAGTTCCCTCACTCCATTTATCATTTGCATATTCTGACTCTGATTCTATAACTCTTTTTCTGTTCCTACATTTCTATAAGAATCAGACATTCTCAGCTTTATCACAAAAAGGTGTCAAAAATGTGTCAGAAAGGACCTTCTCAGACACAAAACACTAGCATGATCAAGTTTCTTACAGTTTAGAGCACAAACAAACATTATGCATCGAGGTAACATACTGAGGAGTGAGGTGTACTGATGACCAACAATAAATTAAATTCATTCACCAATCAATCACCCCACCATCAATTAGGCCTCAAACTCAAAGTAGTCTCCTTTCCTCTCCATTCATTTGAACATACATAAACTTCATAATCAAATTATCTTTTAGATTATTTTTAAGTAACTCTCAACCTGCTGCAACCCTCTTTTTCTCGGTTAGGCATTGGCAATGCATTGTAGTTAAATTCTACAGCAAAAAAAGGAAAAAAAAAACACATTTTGCTTCTACTCCTTACCTTCCGGCTCTGTATATATAAACCCCACGACCACTCTTGCCCAAGACAGCACCACCAGTGCCACCCCCACCATTCTGAGCAACCGCCCTCGTCTTAAAAAAGTACCTAACCGACTCCAACCCACACCGTAACACCGCCGTACCTTCACCACCGAGCTCAATCACCGCCGCGTTATGCCGCATAAGCGATCCTGAAAGCGCTTCCACAGCCCGCAAATAAGGCCCAACCGGAGCTCCATCATAAGGTACAATATCGGAGAGCTTAACCCGGGCCAACGGCAACCCATGTTCCACAGACGGCGACCCAATTGAAGGAAATTGCTGGGTATTTGAAGTAGATGTGTTGGGGGATCTAAGAACGGAAACTGAAGAAGGTTGAGGAGGATTGATTAGGTGAGTTGAGGGAGCAGTGGAGTGATGCTGATGCTGATGCATCATGACCATAACCATGGATCATTTCCGTATGTATATGTGCTTGATTTTTGCTGTAATTGCATACAAACACAGTGAAATAGAGAGTTGAATTAGGGTTTATACTGTTGGAGAGATGAATTTGTAGAGAATTTTGAAAATGGTGAGATTCTTGAAAAGGGAATTTTGAGGGATTTTGTGAGGTTTTTGGCTTTGCAGAAAACTTGAAAACGGGAGTTAAAGCACGGATACTGGTGAAGACGACGAAACCGTTCCTCTTTTTGCCTTCCTTTTTTACTCCTTCAAAATTTGGCTGATGTACGATTTGAAACTTCTATTCACGGTCAAAACTCAAATCCGAGATCTTTTATCACAATTTTTTGATATGAAACTTTTCCTTTTTATCCTAACTTGTGTTTCTTAACATATTTTTTGTTCTTGTAATTCAAATTCGAAATCTTTAATCACAACTCTTAGAGGTAAAGATAATTAATTTTTTCATGTATTATTCTTATTTATTTATATATCTCTCATAATGGAGAGATTGATGATGATGTCAGCTCACACATCGTATAGGTGCAGGTGGATAAAATGGAGGTTCGCATTTGGAGTCATGAATGATAAGAAAGTGACACCAAAATTCAAAGATAAATTCTACAAAGCAGTAGTTAGATCGACTATGTTGTATGGAACGGATTGTTGATCAGTTAAGAACTCCTATATTCAAAAGATGAAAGATATGAAGATAAAAATGTTGAGATGGATGTGTGTGCACATTGGGAGGAGAGATAAGGTTAGAAATGAAGATATATGAAATAAGATAGTCGTGACTTTGATAGAGATCAAAGATGTAGAAAACGAAACTGAAGTAGTTCAAGCATATGCTAAGGGCATGCATGAGTACCCCAATACGAAGATGTGAAGAGATTTGGGAACGGAGGCCTCTTTTTTCTTGCCTGAAAACTATGACCAACTAGTGGGAGAAGACAATTTTTTCAAAAACAAGACTTTATCTTCGGGTAATGTTCAATACACATACTACCCTCCACAAACTCCACTTGTAGGGTTACTTTATCAGTGCTTCTCTCTAGTAACAAACCAATCCTTTATAAAGAAAATCACATAGATGTATGATCCTTCTTTAAAAAGTTAAAGAGAACATCATGGAAAAATAAGTCCAACCCTTTTATAAATTACAATCTGAATCTTTTGCAAACAAGGGTCAAAAAGACGAAGGTCTAAAGGTACAAAACTACAAATGCCATTGTATGGCCATTTTTTCAACATAATGTACACTTGAAGACCACTCTCTGACTCCTCATTTCCATACAAAGACTTTTTTCTGAAGAATGACTCCTTTGCAATTAGCATAAATAGCAATGAAAACACAACACACTTCAGATTTTGTCGTTCCGACCCCAAGCAAGATCAATAGAAGTGCTTGAGGCATTTCATTAATGCCTCAGTGTGCTCGGGCTTGCCTACAGAGACACGGACATATCCCTTCAGCTCCTTGCTGTTGTAGTGACGGATCATCACTCCCATAGTCGCAAGGTCTTCCTGCAACATGAGTTTCTCCAGTTAAATGTAGGAGAGACTGGAATGCATTATGTACTGGCAAACTGCACCTTCAAAATCGCATAACGATATATTCATAAAACAGATGCAATACCAAGAAAGGGTGAGCATAGGCAGTATTAGGATCACTTCACAACTGTGCCTTAATATAAATCTCAATACTATTATTACTACTACAGCCTTATATGCATCAATTTACAAGTTGACGTCGGCCCATAACAAATGTTAGCTCTATTTTTTTCTGGCGCAATAATCAGTAGGTTCAGTTTTGTTCTTTCTCATGTTACAATATAGTTAGCTCCAACATAGTGTTTACTAATATTTTATCTGCATATTGCTTCTTAAAACTGGTGTCCCAGTTAGCCGACAAGTTCTCCTCAAACGTATCTATCACATAACCTCCAACCCATTGCATCATCTCCGACTTATTCCACTGTAAAAGACCTCAAATGCGTCATATTCTCAATCTTATGTTAATTCACTGCCTCAGCAGTGATCGAGTCATCTCTTGTTTAGCATAATCATTGAGTATTTTGGCGATCGAACTAACTCTGTTATTCCATGCACTACCATAACATAAAAGAAACAAGGTAGTCTATTAAAATGATTTTACTTTAGTCATGTTTTTTAATACTTCTTTCACCTTGGTATCAAGCTTCTACATAGTGATGTTTAGCACAGGATGAAAGACATGAGACCAATTAAATAAATAAATGAATTGGAATAGAAGAAGCAACAGAATTGACTTTACAAGAATGGAACTTGGTGATATAGGCACTTTTACCTTCAATTTCTTAGCATCCATTCCAGACGTAACCTTACAGAGAATGAAATTAGAATAGCTAGGGTATGGATCAAGAAATGGGACTTCTTTCAAGAGATAAAATAGCCTATCCCTTTCTTGCACCAGTGCCACTTTCACATTCTGGCATAAATGACACAAAAATCAGTAAAGCTTTCCAAAAAAATGATATTGTTACCTATAAAAGAGATTAGAACATTTGGGTAAAGTTATTCTATAACGCACAATGGAAATTTTCCATATCCTAAGATACCTCCAGATAAGTGGGGTTCTTTAAAGCAGCGCAAGCAGCAACTTCAGCAGCAACAGACACATTATATGGTTGCTTTGCTCGCCAAAGGAATTCAATAATACTCCGTGGAAAAGCTCCATATCCTACTCTTAGTCCAGCTAAACCTGAGGATTGGGATACCACTTAAATTAGTCAACTATACTTTAATCCCAACCACCCATTTATGATATCACTTGTAAACACTAGTTTCGCGAATAGGAACACACAGGAGAAGATGTATCAGCCACAACTGATAAGATCTTGCACTATATCAGAAAAAGAGCAACAAGAGGCATATGGGTTTTCCAAGCACACATATGGAAAAGAATGAACCTACCAGCTCTTTTGCTGAATGTGCGAAGAACAATCAGATTTTCATGCTTCTTCACCCACTTCATCTTAGACTCCATTCCAGAAAACTCAACATATGCTTCATCCAATACTACCAATACAGGCAGGTGAAGTATTTTCAAAAGAGTTTCATCATCAATTATGCTGTTCAACAATAAGATATATTGTTTCAACAGAATAACAACATAAAGGAGGTAAGGTATCAAAATGTATAATGCCAAACAAACTCTAAAGAAAAGAAAGTCGACACGGTGGAAAGCGAGCAAATTTGTAGTCTAAATAGAATATAAATTTCAATAGTCCAATTCCCTTAGGTGCAGAAATACACGCAGAAGTCTCATTTCAAAAAAATAAATAAAAATTACATGCAAAAATCTGGAAAGCATATAAAAAAATATCTGCATAAAAACATTATTTGATTATTTCAATAAAAAACTTCTAATATTTGCTCAATTTACTTCATGATTGCTTATAGCTCCTTTTACCAATGATGTCATTATTATTATCGATAAGTAATGATATTCTATGAATGGTAAAACAACACTAAGATGGTGTGTTCAAAATTACAAAGTGCAAAGCCCCAATCATATCTACCATGGAATCTACATCATTTACAATGGCCATGTTGCACCAACAAACGAGCAAAGAAATACAATTTTGTTCAAGGCTATGTATGTTTCTATGTTTGTCTTCAAAAAATTCTAATGTTTCTTTCCATCCATATTGTCCACCAAATGATGATGGGATTAGTGTCGAGACCATCTCGTCATTGGTGTTGTTCCCCAATTTGAAGAAGAAACACAGTATTAGTGGCTAACTTGGAATTCTAGTAATACATTCCTAGTAGTCATTTTCTCCATCTCGTGGACTTAGAAAATAGTGAAAAACGAAAAAGGAAAGGTGCAACTGAAAGTTTTGAAGATGATTAGAACTTAGACAGGAGGGGTCAGGGGGAGAGAGACTCTCACATGCAGTACAATAAGGGGAGCAAAGTACAACCATGACGAGAAAGACCAAGAATACAATGTAACAATACCTCCCATCAGGATTATTAGGCGATGTCAGAAATATGCACTTAGGTTTCTCACGTTCAACCGCTTCGGCAATCCGTTCTACATCCAGGCTAAAGTCTGGGTTCCTAGGCACTGCCAGTTTCACAGAGCTACAGATTAACGTATTGATAAAAGACCCAACAACAATTATCACATTGAAGAAAATTAGAAATTATCGGTTTATCAGTTTATGCTTTGTCTGAACGTAGAGTCTCTGCATTTTCATTGTACTCACTCCATTTCCCTCTTAAATTTCACAGTTTCACAGTATAGTATTACCAAGCATACGTCATTTATGGGAAAAGGTCAGATGATTAAGTAACAACAACAACTAACAAGCTGCAGCATTTCCAATGCAACTACTTGTTATGAAAACTATCAATCCCCCATAAAGCACATATATAACCAGGTTACAATGATGAAAGCTAGGAATCCAACATCCTTTGGGGTGAAAATGATTAGATCACAATAGTTGTTTCAGGAATCAAAAAGAGCTGATACCCAACCATAAATAGATGTCATCAGATAATGACAGTATTTTACTGATCAAAAAATTAATAAGAATGTCCGGGTATTTTATCTAATGTAAAACCAAGTTATTGCTCAAGATTGTGAGTTCAAAGTTTTGGTCTTTCTTGAACTAAGTGACAATAGGATCTTATCTCTTTCTCTCTTACATTTGTTTCCTTACTTCCTTGATCTTTCTGTATGCCATTTATTTTTCCAAGATCTCCCATAATATATTCAACCAAAGATGATTTGTTGCACCAAAAAAAGTCCAAGTCCCAAGACTCTTCTAGAAGAGAAAGAGGCTAAGACTCAGTATGATAATAATGAGGAACATAATAAAAGCTCATATCTACCCTTGATGACATGTGCGCCATTTACAGCTGCATCAAATTCATACATTGTGAAAGTGGGTGGGCAGTCAACAATCTTGTCACCAGGATCCAATACGCATCTGCAGCAGAGAACAGTTAAATATCTGAACTGTAGGTCAAACAAGGATTATATATCAAAATGCCACACTTATTGTCAGCATTTAGTTAGACTTTATATAAAAGGATAGTCTACTCATGATATTTACCGCATTATCAAATCAATGAGTTCATCTGCACCGCATCCTGCAAGAATATACTCAGATTCAAGGCCAGAATCTTCAGCAAGAGCCGCACGCAATGTACGGCTTTCAGGATCAGGATAAATATACGGAAATTTCATAGCCCCCAAAGCTTCGTTTACCTGCAAAAACTTCAACAGCTTAAAATTGAGGTGGAAAATAAATGCAGAGAGATATTTTTCCATTAAACAGTGGCCATTGCAAAAGATACTAACTTGCCTCTGGAGGAGGGCCATATGGGTTCTCATTAGCATCTAATTTCACAATGTCCTCTGGCTTTCTACCAAGACGAGTGGACAACACCTGTATAGTTGCAAGCAATTTTTCAGATGCAACAAGAAAATAAAGAAAATATCACATCTAACACATAACTACCAATGTTGTGGTGGTTATTAACTCACTAGTTTCTGGGTACGCGCTTCGCGCGTGTAACCCGTATTAATGAGTATATTATTTCTTATAAAATTAAATATTACTAAATAATGTGATTCGACTTCTTTTTAAAAAAAAATGTGTCTAATTTGTGAGTTTTTACTTTGTCTCACTGTAACTGTGACACTCTAATTTGATGACCTCTAAGTGAATGCATAATATACAAAGAATATTTGCTGCCTTATAACTAATGAATACACTTCTTAAGTTCTAGCAAGAAAAAATTTAAAATATGCAATGTTCACTTTCTCCAAACAACTAATGCTCCCTGTAATACCCATATAATAATATTAAAGAAAAGACAAAAATGAAGTTAAATAAATACCCCTTGACTTATCTAGATGAAAAAATTTAAATTATAATAAAGAGAAACGTACCAGTACTATGAATTTTATATATAATAGATGAGCTAGTTATGTTTCAGATGCCAAAATATTCGTTTAACTTTGGACCACATCAAATAATCAAGTGCAACAAAATATAAAATAACAAAGGGAGAATCTTGAAATGTCATTGAAAACTAATCAAAATGAATGGAGTTTTCCACTATAGAAGACAATAAAGCCACAAAATTGATCCAAACAACCCTTGGCCTTTCACTTCCTTTACCCCCAATGTAACTTATGCCTCTTCACTCCTCCGATATCAATTTTTCTCTTGTGGTGTAAATGGGACTACTAATTGATATACTAATCTGTAATAATTTTTAGGAGTTACTTTAAAAATAATATTATTAGTCACATCTTCAAAGGATGCCTCATACACCGTACTTATTTTAATGTTGAATCAAAATAAATTTTCTAAACATTCTGATTTGGACTTTAAAAGTCACTAACAATTTAAAATAATATTTAATATTTTATGACTAGTTAAATACTTTATAACATTTTGAATTAATATAGGGGCAAAATGGTAATTCAACTTTGCACTTTGAGGCTTCCCACTTTTAATAATATATAATATAATAATAATAATAATATAATATGAATGAATATGATGATATATGATGATTATATCCCGGAAAAATAAGAAGGAAAGCAACAAATATATCAGAAATTTCCTCACAACACCTTTCTTGACATAGCAGACACATCATTCAATCCTTACATTAAAAACCATATTTTTTCTAGAGAGAGAACTTTACATTTCATGTCTATCAACAAAAGGAGAAAAAAAATGATGAAGAAAAAATTGTAAAAAAATAAAAATTCCGAGTAGTCATTTGGCCTATCTAGCTAAGTTAAGAAGAAAAGAAAACTAGAATAGTTCACATAAAAATAGAAATATGATATAACTAATTCCCGTATGCCTAATGATTCAAGACCCAAAGGTTCTATATTGTATAAAATTTAGCTTACTTCCTCAGAAAATAATTCAAGACCCAATGGATGATGTATTGGAAATTATTGTGCCAAGAAAATATATGTTTTCATTAAGTAAACTTTATTACTGCAAATATCACACATTTCAATAGCAAACAGTTGGCAGCACGACTTGATATCACAAAAGCTGCCAAGCTGATAAACCAACAATCACCCACTAAATAGAGGAGAACATAATGTCCCTAAGACTAAATGCAATATAAAGATAATCAGATAGGATGCTTAGAATGGTTCACTGAAACCACTGACAAAATAGTCAATGACAAAGCTCAGATGCCAGATAGAAGCTGCTCCCCCACACCACACCACCCTGCACAAATCTAATATTTCATATTTTTAGTTATTATCCTTTCAAATTTCACAAGTTTCAAAGGTTTCCTTTTAATGAATACCCTCCGCCCTACCAAGAAAGCCAATGTTTCTAAATTTCCTTTATCCAAATTCTTAAATAAGTTCCCCCACCCACCCCAAAAGTCCTAGCTGCAGCAGTGAGCATTGTCAGTAGTTAGTTCAAGTTCTCAAAGTCCTCTTTTTGGTTTGATTATTTAACTTGATTTGCTCAACACAATATAAGGTTAACTATACAGCAACAGCTAAGCTTCAGTCTCAAACAAATTAGGATCGTTTATATGAATCTTCACTAACCATATTGCTTCATATAAACTCATCTCATGGCAATATGATACAAAATAATTTTTTTTAAAAAGGTACAAAAAGTTCTTTATATTTTCTACTCACATATAAATCTCTGAAAGGTTGACTATAATCGGTACATTGTCTCCTACAATACAATTAGCAACGGCTTTAAGTTCTACACACTAAGAATATATTTATACAATCAGGTCACTTAAAAGGTAATTGCAGGTAACACTATTTTTTATTTTGATGACCATACTGTTCGAGCCAACTTTCACACACCTCGACTCATTGCACGGAATACCTACCAGCTCCCACCAGCAACAGGTATCACTACTACTTTTTTTTTGATGACCATGGTGTCAGAGTCAGCTTTTACACATCTCGACTAATTGCATGGAATACCTACCGCCACCCACTAGCAACAGGTACCACTATTGCTGGTAACACTATTTTTTTCCTTTTGATGACCATGGTATTCGAGTTAGCTTTCACGCACCTCGACTAACTCCAAAGGATACCTATAACCTCCCACCAACAACAAGTACCACTATTGATTGTATTGACTCATATACAACTTAAACTCCTTTCACCTATAAATAGAGTAAAACTAAATGTAATCAACCATACAACAAGAAATAAGAAATGGATCCTACAAATTCACTTCAAATGGAAAAATGGGTTGATAAGGAGACAATTTAAGAAGATGAGTCCAGATAAAAGAACCCCCATTTACACTTCTATTTTTTCTTATGACCATGGTGTCCGAGCAAGCTTTCGCGCATCTCGACTAATTCCACGGGATACCTGCCACCTCTCAGTTGCTACCACTATTGCAAGCAACACTATTGATTGCATTGATTCATATATAACCTAAAAACTCCTTCACCAATAACTAGAGTAAAACTACATGTAATCAATCATACAACAAGAAATAAGAAATGGATCCTACAAATTCACCTCAAATGGAAAAATGGGTTGATAAGGAGACAATTTAAGAAGATGAGTCCTGATAAAAGAACCCCCATTTACACTATTATTTTTCTAATGACCATGGTGTCCGAGCAAGCTTTCGTGCACCACAACTAATTCCACGGGATACCTGCCACCTCCCAGTTGCTAACACTATTGCAAGTAACACTATTGATTGCATTGATTCATATATAACTTATAAACTCCTTCACCAATAGCTAGAGTAAAACTAAATGTAATCAACCATACAATAAGAAATAAGAAATGGGTCCCAAATACTCACCTCAAATGGCAAAATGGGTTGATAAGGGGACAATTTAAGAAGATGGTTCCGAATAAAAGAACCCCCATTTACACATTGTTTCTGCTGATGACTCTCCTCTTCTTGCACTGACACTGAAGAGGCCATACAAGTAATTCTCCTCCTCCGATTTCCTTCAATTAAAGAACTGGGTTTTGCTCTACCAATGCAAATAGATGAAATGTTGCATAATTCAATCACACCCATCAATCGAAACTTGTTATTCCCTGCATTCAAAGTTCATTTCTTGAAAAACTTTAACCAAAATCAATAAATCATTACATATATATAAATAGAGAGAGAGAGTAGAGAGAGAAACTGTATATATATAATATATAGAGACAGAGAAATTAGAGAGAGAAACTGCATACAACTCGATTCGCCGGCGGGAGAGGAACAAGTTTTGCAGGCGAAGGAGAGTGATGTGTGAGTTGAATTTAGGTGAAGTGCAGTAGTAGCCAATTTAGGGTTGCTATTTAAAATGTAACCACTTATTTGCAATATATTTACTGCAATGTGCGATCCGGATTTAGTCGGAGCTCCAATGTGGCCTCCGAACATCGAGTAGGCAACCAAAAAAAATTCAAGTTTTCATAATGTTTTGACTTGATAACTCAAAGTGGTTTAAGGTGTGTGAGTGGCTAAAAGTGTAAATAGGTAAACTTTTGCAAATAGTATTAAGGTGGTTTGGTAGTTGATTAGAGTTATGTCGATATTAAAAATGAGGAAATTTATGTAATCTTATTTTATGCCGTTATTAATAATACGGGATTTTATTATTTCAATCTTCTATCTTTATAACATAATACACAGATTCATTCATAACTTTTAAATTTATTAATTATACGAGTTTTCAAATTGTAAACCAAACACAAGGATTTAATACATGCATAACTCAAGATGTTTTAATTGCAAACCAAACACCAGCATTTCTATAATGAGATTTTGAGTGTGTTTTTTTTTTAAAAAAATATTAATGGTGTTTTTATTTAACTTTTTTTTTTGTTCCCCTATGATGTACGATACTCGCATTGAATCCTGACTAATATGAATTCACATCACTTAAGACTCCATTCAAGGAGAAGCGCTCCATTTCAAGGATTTTTCCGTACCCACATACTTTTTTTTGTAATGTAGATGGAAGTTTGAGTGTCATCATTCCTCCTGTTCATTTCATATTTCATAGAAAATAGGATGTATTTTATCACTCCATTGGCAAATAGAGAACATCTTTTTTAGCTTTTATTGAGATCAAAATATGAGACAATAGTGATTTCAATTTGGTCATATGGATGTGCACAATCAGACTTAAAAAAAAAGAAGGCAGCCTGATAGAAGAAGTATCCCACGTTTACGATACGCAAGGTTCGGGGATGGGTCACACTCCCAAGTGGGTGTAACGTAAGCAACCTAACATGATGCAAGCATCAATAGTTCATTCCACGACTTGTACTCATGACCAATAGGTCTCACGGAGATAACTTTACCATTCGTCCAAGATTTCCCTTCAAAAACAGACTACAAAAAAAACTTGATACAAAAAGTTTTAACATTTTAGGTTACTGCAACAGAAATTTGTCCACTCCAACTACATGAAGCAACGACATTCGACATGACAGGATGGAATACAACATCAATGCAAGCCACATCGTATGCCTTAATCTTTCTGATGAGCTTACAAGTGTTCGAGTTGTAAACATAAATGTATCCATCAGAGGAACCTGATATTACTTTCTCACCATCCAAGCTGAAATTGCATTTTATGGGGAATCCAGAAACACTATGGCCTTCATATCTCCTGTACTTGTCAAGTCCAAATGGAGGCTTCGTAGAGAAAACTGCTATGTAGTTTCCATTTGACTGTGCTATAAATTTGGGATCAGAAGGATGGCATCTTATCGAGGGACATGTATATGCTTCACCGTAAACCTGAAAATGTTCACGAAATTAGTCTGCATTGCATAAAATAGATTTTCATAACTTGACATATATGATGTGACACATCCCTGTGAGTTTGTGAATGTGGACGATTGACGTGTGTGACACAACAAAAGACATACTTTGAAGAATACAGAGGCCATGTATTACGTAAGAGCAGAGAAAAAAAGACGGGGATGGAACAATAAAGAAGAACGAGACCCTTGACTGAAAGATGAGAAGACAAGAAACTTCAAAAGGACCATGGGGAAAAGGGACTAGGATACTCAACTGGATAATAGTGAATTTAGCTTTGGAAAGTCATGTACAACTTCTGCCCTGACTCAGTACGTGGCAGATCATAGGAAGATGGTAATTTATTTTCCTAACAGGCATGCATTTGCATAAACATTCATGAACACCTTCAGGCTTCAAACATTCTTGATTTTATGAACAATATTTACATTTCTAACAAGCATTAAGACGGTGAAAATCACTCATGAAATGTGAAGGGAAATATCATCTTGACATTTTCACCTAGTGAGTAATGACTAAATAGCATGACATGAAAAACGAAGAAGCATAAGGAAACAAAACCAAAAGGCATTAATGAAGAACTTTACCTGGTTAGATAGAGGGATTTCCCGTGAGACATCCCAAACCCTAATTGAATTTTCACTAATATTGCTTTTGGATGTATCACTTGATGAAATTATTCGCTTTGCGTCAACTGTAAATTCAGCATCAAGGATAGGATCAGTGTTTTGCACATATTGATGGACCACCTTCCCAGCTCTTATATCCCATATTTTAAGGTGACCTTTCGAACCTCCAGAGAGAAAGAGATTATAATTATCTGGATGAAATTTTACCACTCCAACAACTTGATCCTCATTGAAAACCTGGGTTTCTGTTCCTTTTTCAACATCAATCAACCTTGATGTGCAGTCATATCCACAAGAGAGCACAAATAGACCATATGGTGACCACTTCACATCTTTGACAGCCGCATGGTGACAACTAAGTACGCGTGCTTTCTTCTGATCTCTGCTCCACACATTCCATATACAGACAGTTTGATCCATTCCGGCAGATGCTAGAAGGTGAGCTGCATGGTGAATAGCATACATGAACATCATGAATCAAGCAAAGTATCACACGTAGGAAAATAAACAGTAAACATCATACAAGTTCACAACTAAATGTTTTCATGTAAGTAATCAAGCGGGTTATTTGGCTCACATTATTGTGAAAGAGTGAAAATTATTGTGCTTGATTAACAAAGCATTCTTGGTTTTTGAATACCTAAAGCAAAAGATTTTCTTCTTGGTTTTTGGAAAGGCTAAAACTGAATGGCCCAGAACTTCTAAAATTTCACATTAGTCATTAGATTTTTCCACATATTTTATATTTTCCAACGAATTCTTTTCGATTAATTAGTTCTTTTCCTTATCATTTTGGTAAGAACAAGAAAACTACTATCTATCTGATCCTTCTTTCGGTAAAGCATCTCCTTATTTCGAAAGAGTGTCCACCTTTCTTGATATCACAAGTAAACATACAATGTGCACCAGGGTCCAAGCAAATATTTGAAGCAGTTCATGTAACCTGATGGTCCAGTCTCATTCTAGTATATGTATGAAGCGGTGCAGTACATTTCACAGTGAACTCTAATTTGAAGGGAACCACAAGGGAGTTCTGAATCTATTTCAACATCAAAGGCGGCAGGTAATCATCAGGTCCTGGAGGCATCTGTGCTTAAAAACAATATTTGCCAACTTCGATAAATATGCTTATGAAAAAAGGGACTAACACGAAACAAAAATCAATAGCAGTACTTTGGTAGGGTTTAACCACTCACCATGACTTGTAGACCATTGTACAGCATTAACTGATCTTTTGTGTCCATCAAGAACTACAGAGAGTCCTTCTGGCATGTGGATCATGTTCCCGTAGACTTTAGTTTGATCTCTCAAAGCTGACAAAATATTATGTGGTAGAACTGAATTCAAAATGCTCCCTAAAACTGAGCCAAAAAAACTCCAAACCATCAGTTGCAGATAAAACTCAAATTGAATGCAGAAGATTGAGAGAAAAGGTGATCACTATTGCACAAAAATACTACTTAATTTGCACAACAAGGCGTATGTAACAAGCTTTTTATTTATAAGTGACCTTCAAGTCCAGAAACAACTCCAACTTCCACATTTTTTTTCTACTTCAACTTCAAGTACTCTTTTCAAGAAAAACTTCAACATAGATTCCATCCAAAATGACTAGCTGTTGCAGCTGTGATTGGAACTTGAATTCTAGGGGTGTGTTCGGCATGAAGGAAAACATTTTCCAAGAAAATAAGTTTCTTTGTACATAAGTAAAAAAATCTCCGAAAAACATTCGTATATAATCTAGACAAATATTGGGAGGTAGGTGTGATGGGTGGTGCTGATGGGGGCTACGGGTGGGGTGAAAATGAGATGTGTTGGAAGGTGAGAAGGACAAAATCAGTGTGGAATGCCACTTGTAGAACTTGTTATCCCTACCTCCACTTCCACTAGAGAAGTCATTTTCCAATTTTAAGGAACTTGTTTAGGAGAAAACGGTTCAAAAAAAATTTCACCAACAAATTATAAGAAATTGGAAAATGTTTTCCTCACTACCAGACACACCCTAAGGTGTTACTCGCTTAACTCCCATGTCTCAACTCCTAAACCATCCCCTTTTGAACAAATTCATCTTCTTTTAAGCAAAATGAGTATCATAAAATTTTTAATGCAAAAAAGCTCTAAGGTCTGTTGGGACTTTAAGCGTGAAGCCACGCTTAAATGAAAAAAGGCACAAAGAGAGAAACAACACAAATATATATGTTTAATCCAAGACTAATAATTTTTAGCATGAATGACAAATATATGAACAAAAAGTTGAATCTTTTTTATGATAAAGTAAAATCTCAATTGTTTAGCGTCTGAAGAGGCTCATTAGCAAGGAAAAGTATGTCTTAGAACCTTGATTACGACACTAAAGTGCACATTAAACAAGCAAAGCACTCAACACATTTTGAGCCTCTACTAGACTTAAACGCGCCTTTGACAACACTGATACACCCTAAGTTGTTACTCGCTTAACTCCCATGTCTCAACTCCTAAAACCATCCCCTTTTGAACAGATTCATCTTCTTTTAAGCAAAATGAGTATCATAAAACTTAGAAAATTTCAACACCAACCAAACACAAAGCTCATAACAAGTTTCCATTTTAAGTAAAAAAAAAAGAGATAGGGACAAGGGACCAGTTGCAAAACCTGGCGAACTGTTTGGGGAAACCGTTGTGCTGAGGTCCGGAACTTTCTCTGAAGCCATGGCAGCTCGCTCTCTCTTAGAAATGTATCTTCCTGGAAGGGAAGCTTGCGCTGGGAGATTGGTACTTGGATTAGACTTGAAGAGTAGCAAAGGATTGTTAACTTGGTGAAAATTCTCGAATTTGGGTCGTTTCGGCTGTGGCAAAATGGGTCTTTGAAGGTGAATTTCACCATTGTCGTCTTCTTCATCAGAGGTTCCGCCATAGACTTTACACAGAAGGTCCATTCGATCAAATTCGATCCCCAATTCAACAAGAAATCAATCGAGCGAAAATTAGGGCAAAATTGAGACGAATTTCTTCAATTGTTCATCAAAAAGGTTGATTATACATTATATTATTCTTAAGGGACTTGATTGTAATAGTAGAAACTACTATATTATTCTTAAGGGTTGATCTTTACACTTTGTTGGATGGTAGTTACATATTATTTCATAATGTGTCGTATCGAATTGTATTTAAGTATTTTAAAAAATACAATATTTTGATAGATTATATCATTTCTCAGCGTTACACGATATCATACATCAACAATATGAAGATTGTTTTAAGTCGAGCCTGTCATATAGGGCTTGCTTAATGCAGTTTATATTCTCTATGTGGTTGCTGGTTATTATACCTAATGGGCACAGAGTGCTCACCCGAAGGGCAGAGATTGTGACATAATGATTGTAACGGTTACGGGTTATCATAGGGTTCTAAAAAACAATAAAATAACAATAATAAAAGAAATAACAAATGAAGGATAAACCTAAAAAAAAAAGGATATGAAATGAAATTATGATAAAAGGTAGGATAAATGATAAGATGTGATTATTAGTAAATAAATACAAGACGCTAAAAAAATAATGATACTATCACACGAGTTGGTATTATATAAAATGAGACATTTTTGTCTCTACATAATAATGGATATGACAACACGATATAGTAAAATTTAAGTAATAATCAAAACAAATATTATATTTAAACTAACAATATAATACATACAAACCAGCATATTAAGGGATCTAATTGTAATAGTAGAAAGTAGAAACAACTAATATTATTCTTAAGGGACTGAAATGTAAAGATAGAAGACTTCTTGGGCCAGAGTTTCTGCTTTCAGTTATTACTTCTGCTAACAGCTAAGTACCACCTTTCCAGCTGAATGTACAATTCCTTCTAGTTTGGTCTATTTCACTCCAATTCAAACTATTTGATATTTGTTAGAAATTATTGTGGATGTCCATTCAGTACTCCTACAACTTCTGAAAAGTCATGCAATAACTTTCCGAGACACCAAATAGCTTAAACAAGCAACTTACAAGCAAATCCAGATGATGACACATGACAATTATGCATGACGAGTGACACATGACAATCATGCGTGAGTGATAAGTGTCAATTGATGAAGTGAAACATGTCATTTTGTTGAACTTGTAGCACGAAACATGCCACACCCAAATTCCTCCACTCTTTTTTACCCCTATATTAGTATTGCGATAATTCGTAATACATGGATTATTTCTATGTCACATACAATACAAGAAAGAACAGAGTGATCTCAATTGAATAATAGAGCCTATTATATAACTATGGCATAGCTATTATATATGTTAAGAAGAGAAACAACAACATACTCAGTATAATCTCACAAGTGGAGTCAGAGGAAAATAGAGTGTACGCAAACCTTACCTCTACGTTTTCAGGTAGAGAGGTTGTTACTGAAAGACCCTCAACTCAAAGAAAGCAAAAACACAACGTTTAGGAAGACATACGTAATAGCATGACAGTAAATATGTTGTGTCTGCAAAAGGGGGTTATTGCCATCAAATTGAAACAATATAAAAAATTGTGTCTGCACAAAGAAATAGTGATTAATAAAGAATACAAGTGTTTCTTTAACTTTTTTGTACTATATCTACCTATGTATTGTTAACTATCAACATTAAGGAACTGCAATGTTCTGGTCTACTTGTAAATCCATTCATTTGCACGGCCTCCTGATTCATCCATATCGATGAAAATGCTCACTGCCTGCGGTATATAACAAGAGAGAACACGATTGAAAGCATAGTTAGATAAACTTTTGGTTTGAACTGGCTGAATAATTCATACGAGTGACTCGATATCTGTCATCTTAACTGCCTTTGAAATGCATAATTTGATATATCTTCCTTTAGAGGCGTGCTTCATAAACACCAGAACTGTTAAAATCCGAGAGTATTCTCATAAGCTTTAGGATAGAGTGTACGCGGACCTTACCCCTACCTTGGAGGTAGAGAGGTTGCTTTCGATAAACACTCAGCTCAAGAAAAAAAAAAGAGCAGTACAAGAAAAAGAGATAACGGAAATGAAGAAGTCATGGCAAAATACTATAGACAACCTGACAAATCATCCTGAATAGTAATCACAGCAAGATAGTATGATAATTGAAGTAAAAAACAACAGAGTAACCAAACTCAAAGGACAAGAAACTACAAGAGGTTTAGGATAGAGGTTTATAAAGTCTTAGTAGAACTATGAAGAAATGATATCACTACTCATATATTGCTGGAATCCTACGTATAGTATCAGAGGCGGAACTAGGATATGAATTGCATGGATTCAGGTTCGGATTCGGAATTCTACCACATTCCTTTTAATTTACTGGGTTTGAAATTTAATATTTAATCTACATAATGTATGCATTGGAAAACAGGGTCATGAATTCATGGGTGGATCTAGGGGGTGGGAGGGTGTTCACTGAACCCCCTTTTAAAAATTATAATGTATATATAAGACAATTTTTAACTTTTTATGTATAGATTTTGAATCCCCTAAATACAAGACTGGAGGTTTGCTCAGTTGTTTAGGCGGTTCAAAATTCACCTCGACTAAAATACAAAGCAATTAACCATATAAATTCCAGGAAGATATGCATTTGTCTGGTCTGTTTGTTCAGGCAATTTATCGGTTATGCGATTAGTATAATCAAAAGTTTTGTAGAAGATAGCATCAAGTATCAGCTAGAACCAATTTACCTTCCCTATTCGAGGCCGCTCTTTCAACTTCTCAAGGCTATTTCGAATATGCGAAACAGCTCCCCAACATTTCAATGTGTTTGCCACATCGTCTAGCCTCAGTAGGTACTCTTCTTCAGTTAGGGGAAAAGACCGCTTTAAAACAAAAGCATGAAAGCACATTAGACAGAAGTCACAGTAAGTTTTTAAAATTCTATAATGAATTTCTACACATTCTAACACTTACAATTTGTGCTTTAACAGATTCCAAAAGATTATAAAATCATTTTTCAGAAAAAGGGGGGAAAAGGTCACTAAACATACTAAGTTGTTTCTTTCAACCAATCAGGGCAAGTAATAAAACTCATTTCTATTACCAAAAGTTCAGTTTATTTCTAAGTCAGATGTTTGCTTTACTTGATCATTACATAAAGTCGAATATCACAGACCAAGTCAGCCCAACTATTTGAGATAGCTGCAGGAGAGCAGTAGTCAGCATGATGTCTCGAGAAAATTAATATTAGCATCTTATCTAGTGTATCAGCAGTATCTAATTAAGCTAAATTTAGAAGTTCATCCCTCGGTCATTTTGTTAACGTTAACTGTTTAATATTGTTCCAAGTAATCTCCTTTAACTTGCTCCTCTTTCTGTATTATAAGATACATTCATTTTCTCAAACACTCGGGACAAGGACTAGAAAGGAAAGTGCAGCACCATCACATCTGATATCATGTTTCTGGCATGCTCCGTCAAAAAAGCCCAATCCCGATCATGATGAGAAAGAAAGACGAAAACAAAAGGAGGGAAGGACAAATTGAAACTTCATTGGTGAAATTTAGTTTGTTTGAAATATAGTGAAGGGTCAAAAACACACCTAAAATATCCTGGTTTTTCGAGTTTCATACCTAAACTATCAAGTGGACGAGATTCCTACCTGAACTATCACCAACTATTTATAAAAAAACACATCTCAACTATCAATTATCCCCTTTTCCTACCTGAACGACGGTGATATTTCAGGTAGGAAAAAGGAACATCTAATAGTTGAGGCGTGTTTTGATAAATAGTTGGTGATAGTTTAGGTATGGAACTCGAAAAACTGGGATACTTTAAGGGGTCGTTTGGTAGAGTGTATTAACAAAAACAATGCTTGCATTAACTTTGTGTATTAGTAGTACCTTGTTTGGTATATTTTTTTATGTTATGTATAAACACTCTATTGTGTATTGAGGAGTGTATTACTAATACCATGGATTTCTAAGTATTAATAGTGCAAAGGATTTAATACATGCATTAACATGGTTAAAGACCCAATTACCCTTCAAAAACACTTTTACATCTTTTCCACCATAATTGTGGAGGATACTTTTGTAAATAAATTTTTTTATACAATACATACTTTTTTTAATACACCAAACCAAACAATGCATAAAATATTCTATGTATAACTAATGCAAGCATTACTAATACACTCTGTTTAGCATTATTTTTTACACTCTACCCTAAGTGTGTTTTTGAGTATTAACTCTTTGATATAAGATCTTAAGTATCTGAAGAATAAGGAAATCCAGCCATGGGTTTCAAAGATTAGAGAATACTGAAGTGCGTTTTGGATCTTTACGATGTTTAATTTAGAGCCTTCAGAGTGCTGAGATCTCCCAAGTGGAAAGTATAAGAGAAACAAATTTTGGTTCTTCACATACTGAACTTATGTTTGAGAACTATCTATCACACTGAGGAACATTTTTAAAAAAATCGTCAAATCAAATGGTAGAAATAATTTAATGACAACAACTACTCTCATTACGAATGCTAAAGAGATCAGCTCACCTGCTCCCTGTATTTCCACATAACATTTAATGCGAGAAGATTTTTCCCCATGAATTCCTACATAAAGAACATATACAGATACAAGTTAAGCATCTAAAGGATGTTTATAAATCCAACTGTCAAAAAGAAATATTGCAACATCAAAACCTAATAAAAAGAACTTTGTTTTGAAGCACTTCTAATGGGATTTTAAGCCGATATCATCCTTTTGTAATTAACAGCATTACACCAACCAATAGATTTTTGAAGAATGAAATTTTGGAGAAGTTGCACATATCTATACTGTTAATCAAATAAGTACTCCATCCGTTTCAATTTGTTTGTCTGTTTTTGACTTGGCCACAAAGTTTAAGAAAGAAATGAGAACTTTTCAATCTTGTGGTCTTAAACTAAAGATATGTAAAATGTATCAAGCCAAGTGGAAAGTTGGAATTTCAGAGTAGTCAAAAAAGGGAAAGAGACATTCTTTTTAAACGGTATAATAAGAAAAGTAAAATAAATAAATACAAACAGAGGGAGTATTAAGTTATAAATATATCAGAAATAATGATTAAAGAATAAGGAAATCAAGCACCTTCTTAATCAATTGAACATCATAGGACCTTCCATATTTATTCCTTATCAGAGCTGCAAGGTCTATTCCACTAAAAGCAGAGTCATCCCGCCCGACGATTCTTTCAAGATTACCCCTTAAAATTTCACTATTTGCCTGAAAACTAAAAATTAGGATGTTTGTTTGACATTCAGACAATCAGAGACATGCATAGACACGTATAGCGTAGCAACCATGGAATTGCACCAGCAAAGGCATTTCACTTACAGATTCATTTTCATTTTCTGGAGGATTCTTACTATCTTCTGAGTCATCCGGATCATTTGCATCACCGGTTGCAGCAGAAAAAACTGACCAGCATTTTCTAGTATTTAGGTGGCGGCAGCTATTAAACTTCTGAATTTTTGAAGGAAACAGTTCTTTCCAAGAAGATTCTACATCTGGATAACGAAAACATGAAATTTTGCAACTTCTTTCCTTCACAATATGCTCAGGACCTCCTAATGAGCAGATACGAGGGTGGGTCCCCAGAGAACTCGTCATTCTGAAAATTTGGCATCAAAGCACTAGTTACTGACCAAGGAAAATTTATTTAGAATTTTCTGAAACACCATATAGGAAGACACATGTAAAGGTATGAACTTTTATCCCCAACTTGAAAGATAACAATATGTAATTCCATTAGACATGAATGACTGGACATTAAATTTAAACTTGTGTTTGTGTAGCAGCATAAACAAAGCTATCAGAATGCACGAGATAAGACGGTTGCTTAAAGTAATCGAGAACTTGTAGCTTTAACAATTCATTATGTTAGTATACAAAAACTTTTATGATCACAGTTTTGTGCAGAAAATTTTCAGTTTCAGAAAATCTAACCTCCACATGTTGAAAACTAGTAACAATATAGAACTACAGAGTTTTAAGATGCAATTAGGCCATACATCAATGGCTAAGTGAAGAAACAATTTTTTTTTGCTTAATCAATCGTAGGCACAATAAGAAGATACTAGATACCTAGTATATTGCAATGAATTAACTAAAGAAAGAGGGGTAAACAAGGGTTGATAACAGTATTGTCAAAGGTGCGCTTAAGCACTGAAGCGACACGTTGAGCACTTCACCTCGCTTAATGTGCGCTTTAGTGTCGTTACCAAGGCTCTAAGACAAACTTTTCCTTGTGACTGAGTGTTTCCTAAAGAGGCGACACTAAACAATATATTTCACTTTATGTAAAAAAATTCAATTTCTTTGTCCATATATTTTGTTATTCATGCTTAGAATCATTACCCTTGGACTAAACATATATATGTTTGTATGTTTTCTCCATTTGCGCCTTTTCTCATTAAAGCCCATGCTTTATTTACACGTTGCATTTAAAGCCTGTTTGACACTTTTCGCTTTTGATAACACTGTTGATAGGAAGAGTAAACACAGTGCACTCACGAAAACTCTAGTCTCCATGCTCCCCCTACCCCCAACCACCCACCCCAAATAAAAAATATACAAGAAAGACACAAAAGAAAGAGAATTATAGCCAAGACCATCATAACACTTTAGAAGCTAAACTTTGGATACAACAGTAAAGTTTTACAAATGAAGCATATACTCCGGAACTAGGCAACAAATCAGGTCCAACTTGGTATGGTACAAGACCCATAAAGTATGGCATAGAAAAAACGCAAAACCAACTTACCAATTTTAACATCTAGAACTAAGAAGAGACAGAGAAGAATAGAGTATCCAGAAAAGAAAGAAGTTGGCAGAACCTATGAAATTCAAACCTATGATATCAGGACTTCTGTTTCTTTGGCATACTCGTGTCTAGAACGACATGAGTTTGGGTGATGGTATGCAATACATGTTGGACTTGGTCAAAATATTTGGATACTTTTAACACTTTCTTGATTCATACAGCCAAGAAGAACTAGATATTTCGACAAGAATAAACTCTGGACTACTCAGTATAGACTCATGAAAAGAAATACTTTTAGGTTACACTAACTATGCATGAGTCTAAAAGTCATTTACCCTATGTATCAATAAGATGCTTGGGAGCTATGTTGCTCGGAATCTTTGAAAATGTTGATGAGTGCGTGCCGGACTCTTCAAAAGTAGTACAATTATGGAAAACCCAGCACGTACTTGTCGACATTTTGAAAGAGTCTGAACAACATAGCTAGGCAGATGACATACACATCGACTTTCATGCTTATTATTGTATCCTTGAGTCTCCATCCAACACTTTGTGCATAGATACACATCATACATGCAAAAGCTTAAACATTTTTAACGCCATAACACACACCTGTACTTAGTTCATGGTAGCACAGGCTCAAACTTAAGGTTCATGGCAAATCAGATCGGAAACCACACTTCTTTAAGAAACATGTATACGATAAGCTCATTTTACCAGAAACCGACCCCTGCACCTTCTGGATAAGCATAAACTGACCATGGAAAATGCTGTTCCTCCAAAGTCCAAACTTTTCTTGCTCTTTCATAAAGTAGGATGCTGTAGCCACTACAAGTTATTCTTAACTGGGCTAGTGTATATCATTTGACTCAACATCAAGTTGTCACAATTCATTATAGCTATGTTAAAAGAAGAAGGAAAAGAAAAAGAAAAAGAAGCTAGAGCTACTTCTTTTTGCATCAAAGTGGACCTTCTCCGAGGAGCACTTCCAATATTTCGTACATTAAGTGATGTACGAAATCCATAAAACGAGTTATGTATTCAGTGTCAAATTCAAAATCCATAAACTTCAAATTCTAGTTGTACCCATGGGTGTGTGGCCTACTAATCTATAAAATGGGATGAGAAACATGAGGTCTAAGGTTCAAATTCTAACAGAAACAAGAACACCAGATGATTTCTTCCTATTCGTCTATTCCTTGGTGGATAGAGTTACCTGGGACCTGTTGTCGGTAGGAGGTAGCGCTCAAGCTGGCTTGTACACCACAATTTATAGAAAAAAAACTTCAAATTCTAGCTCCGCCTACCGTCTTGAGAAATCCATTTCAATATTCACAAACTACCAATTTACAACCCAACAACTCAAAAGTGCTAACATCCCAAATCCATAAACTTCAAATCCCTAAATCCCCTCTAATCAATATCTTCTAATTAAGCACATACCTTACTTATGATACATAATGAGAAAAAAACCCTTGTCATACAACTATATTTCACTCCCCTTCACAAAACACTTAATTAACCAGAATTTCAACAACCCCTTCTATAAATCATCAAAAATTTCCAACAAAAATAAGGGAACTTTAGAAATCAAGATTCAAAACAGATAATTGGATAAAATTAACAAGAAAAAAAATAAGTGGGAGAGGAAAATACCTGGTAGAAGCAACAGAGTTTGTTGTAGTGAGGCCCCAGAAAGAGCTAGTTGAAGACATAAGAGTTTTAAATTATGGTTGCTTTTGCTTCCCCAAATAGAAATGAATGTCCACGTTTCAATTTGTTTGTCTTATTTTAACACGTTAATACGTACAAAATTTATGAAATTAAATATACTACCTAAAAAAATTAAAATTTAAAGAATTATTTAAAAAATATATTTTCTTTTTTTAACATACTACAAAAAATCAAAACAAACAAATTAAAACAGTATAAGAGTATAAGAGAGAAAAAAGGGATTTGTTTTTCCCATTTGTCCTGTATGTGTATTTGCAATGTGTGGGGCAAAATGGATTTGAGGACAATTTTGGTGGAAGAGAATGCCTTAGACGTCATGAACTAGTATGAGATTTTTTATTTTTTATTTTATAAATAATTGTGTTTTAAATGGTTTGTATGTATTTTAATTAATTTTAGAAAATATTTAGAATTTATCATCAATAATAGATGTCAAATAATTTTATTCTATCAAAATTAGAACATATGAAAAGAAATTAATTAGTGTTTTGTCTTTGTCGTGAGATCTCATAATCTTTATTTGACCACTAGATCATATTTTTGATCTGCACAATTTAAATGTGCACTATATAAATTTCGAAATAATTCAAATTTGTGTTTAGTACCAATATTGAAACTTGACGAAATTGAAATTAGTGCCAAAAATCCTATATTAGGAGATAAATTTGTGCAAACTATTATAAGATAAAAATATAGTTTTTTATTAGAAATAATTTATCATGTTTTGAGCTATGTATAAATTTTAAGTTATATTTTTATAATGTAAGTAAGTTAATTATACATTTTTAATAATTTCTTATTAAATATGATTTCGTACTTAAAAGAATTCAAACCGAAAACTCTTGACTTCTTAAAAATTTCACTTTTGTGTGTTCTATGTAATTCATATTTATTATCATTGCTATATTTGACTTTTCAAGAATATTTTTTCTTAAATTATAATAATATAATATTCGAAAGATTTTATAGATATTACCGGAAAGAAATTTTGAAAAGGAAATTATGTCGTTATACATTTTGGTAGAAATTGAATCAACAACCGTAATACAGCGGTTGACGCCGTGAAAGGTGGTCGGAATCATGGATTTTGCGGACTCCGCCACCATCTCTACGACGGCGATGAGGTCCTCCACCTCCGCCGCCGATGATGACATTATATATCCGGTATGTTTTACATGAATTTCTGCTCATCGTTGACGATCAATTTTTGTCTATATATCCCGATTTTGTTTCCTTTTTATGGATTATTATTACTGTATAATGCTTGATCAGTGGATCTGAAGGGAAAAATGATTTTTTTCCTGTTATTTTGAGTAATTTGATAATTTTTTTGTCTTTTTTTATTTTTGTGTGGGGTTGGGGATGCGGAGGGGTGGGGCGGGGGTATGCTTTCCTGCGTTTGAGTAAGGAGGTTGGAATTTATATAGCAGGGATTCCATGTTTGCTTTTTGTTCGGGTAGAAGTTGGTAGATAGAGTTACCTGATAGCTGTTGCTATATTGTTGGTGGGAGGTGGTAGGTATCCGGTGGAATTAGTTGAGGTGTGTGAAAGCTGGTCTGGACATCATGGTCATAAAAGAAAAGAAAAAGTTTTACACCACTTGTCTATTTCTTTTACTTTTGTCTGGCTAGCTTGCTGCCTTGCGCGCACCGCAACTATTTCACTAAGTTTTTCAATATTGGAGGAGGATGCTTTGTCACTTTCTTTAGTGTTTTGTCTTGGCTTCCTCAATCATGTTGTTTTCTTTTTTTGAACTGTTTTGTAATGCTTTTACTTGAGCCGAGGGTTCTAGTGGAAACAAACTCTCTACCTCCCAAGGTAGGGTAAGGTATATGCAAACACTACCCTCTTCAAATTCCACTTGTGGGATTATATTGGCCTATTGGTTATGTTGCTGTTGTTGTTGTTAAGCAATATGGGAGGAAATCACATGGCTTTTTTGCCTCTATCGATACCACTTGTATACTCTTATCATTGAAGTATTTGCTTTTGAAATGTCCTATCTATGGTTGGAGGTAGAGGTAAGTGCGGTAACTTAAACATTTGAGCAAGTCTCACTCGTTAACTCAGAAGCATTTAAGCTTCTCTCAAAGTTGATTTCACTAATTTCCTATCCTTTTTTGCTAAGTTGTATCTCCAGTATGCTTAGATGCATTTTTGCTCATCGTTGGCAATCATTTTTGTCTATATAGTATATACCCTAATTCTGTGTCCTTATAATTTTTATATGCTTGGTCAGTGGACTTCCTTTTACTTTTAAGTAATTGATCAAGATTGTCTCCTTTTTCTTTTTGGTATGTGTGCTTGCATTTGAGTACAAGAGGTTGGAATTTAAAGCAGGGATTCCTTTTCCCTGTTTTGTTTCCTTTCTTCCTTCGTTTTTTTTTGGTTCTGATTAAAGTTTTACACCACTTGTCTACATTTTTTGAATAACCTTGTGTTTGGCTTGCTTGCAAGCGCCTCAACTATTTCACTGAATTCTGAATCCTGTAAATCTAAATATGTCTACTGACTACCATGACTTAGCCAAATGGAAGGAAATCATGTAGTTTTTTTGCCTCTGTTGATACCGTTTGTCTACTTTATTGTTAAATAATTGCTTTGGAAATGCCCTACCTATGGTTGGAGGTAGAGATAACGTACCATTTAAGCAAGTTTCACTAGTTAACTCAGAAGCATTTAAGCTTCTCTTAAAGTTGATTCACTTATTTTCTGTCTCTTTTTTTTCTCAGTTGTATCTTCGGTAAGCTTACATGCATTTTTCACTCATCGTTGGCAATCATTTTTTGTCTATAAACCCCATTTCTGTTTCCTTTTTATAAGTTGTTAGACGATACTTTATCAGTGGATTTTCTGTTATTTTTGGTAATTGACCAAGATTCATCTTCTTTTTCTTTTCGTATGTGTGCCTACCTGTGTTTGAGTATCTTCATAGCAGGGATTCCTTTTATCCCTTTGTGTTTCCTTTCTTCCTTCGTTTGTTTTTGGTTCTGATAAAACTCTTACACCACTTGTCTACTTTTTTTTTTTTTTTTTTGAATAACCTTATATTTGGCTAGCTTGCAAGCACCTCAACTATTTCACTGAATTTGGCATCCTATCAGTACCCCTAAATCTGTCTACCATGTCTTAGGTGAATGGCAGGAAATCACATAGCTTTTTCGGCTCTGTTGACATGATTTTTCTACTTTTATCATTGAAGTAATGCTTTTGAAGTGCCCTACCTGTGGTTGGTAGAGGTAACTAACCATTTCAGCAAGTCTCAGTTGTTAACTCAAAATCATTAAGCTTCTCTCAAAGTGGATTTCACTAATTTTCTTTCTTTATTCTCTCTGAAGTTGGACAATTTAGACATTCTTGAATCAATACTGAACAGCTTAGTTTCTTAATTGTGTGCTATTGTAGGAGGAGTATAATGTGACATCTGTAAGTGATGATCATGAAACGACATGTTGGGGCTGTGGGCTCCGTGTACTTGTTTCACCACATGTACCTGCTTTCAAGTGTTTCTGGTGCGGAGCTATAAGTAACCAGAACATTATTAAATGTGAGAACCAGAACTTCAGGTGGAGACGATTGCGAGACCGGTGCTTTGTCAGCATCCTCATTGTCTTCATGCTGTTGGTAATATGTAAGTGATCAAACATCCATCATCTCCCCTGCATCCCTGATCTGCGGGAATATTTGATTCTTTGCACGATTGAACTCTTAGCTGTATGGTTATTGCCTTCTATCTGCTTCATCTTTATATAAGGCTTGCGCCATTTGAATGATTTTCATGTCAGTTTTTAATGCGGCAGAAGTCAATGTGGACATCTCTTTGTTTTTGTGTTTCATGTATATCCCCTGGTTCTGCCAATTATAGCCATTCTGCTACTTTTCTTGTTCCTAACCTCTGAAATAAAACAGCATGGAGAGCAATCAAGAAGTTTATCCATGCTGGAAGCCACCAAGACTGCAGTATCAACGAAATTTGTGTAATTTAAAGTTAGACTAGGTCACTATGATTGATGCTGATCAAACAGATAATGGCTGTTTCATGCATCCTACATGCGCTCAGTTTCTATTGTCTCTTAATCTCTTATTTAGATGTTCAAACAGTGTGTGGCCGTACTGCTAATTTGCCTTTTTATTTGTTTCTAGTCATGGGAAACAACAAATCCTTGCAATTGCAGCATGAAATGCATCAAATTCCACAATATACATTTTTGTCTCTCACAATATATCATTGTGTTAATTGTATGGGAATTTCTTTGCAGCTTTATCCGAACTTGATGGATGTAAGACTTTATTATACATTCAGTTTTGATATGCTTTTTGGTGTTTCAGGTGGCGGTATTTGGGCCATTTATCCGGTATTACTTTCTCTCGGTTACATCTACGGCGGTGTTAGCTTTTTGATTGCTATAATATTGTCCATATTTACCCTGTCTACATTTAGCCTTTCTGCATTTCGATCTGCTGGTGCTCCACCAAACATACTGTGGGGTAGCTATCCTGCTGTGACAAAAGGAGCACTTGAGAATTATAGATTTTGTGAATATTGTGCAAAGCCAAAGTCACCTAGGGCACATCATTGCCGTTCTTGTGGGATGTGCGTATTGGACATGGATCATCATTGTCCATTTGTAAGTTCTCTTTATTCTTTTACACTTTGGAGAAGCTGTTTTATTCTCTAGAAGGTTACGCCTATAAATTGTCTCTAGAAAACAGATGACAAGAAGGTAGCTGAGAAATTTAAGAAGCCTAATAGACAAGGATAACCATGTGTCTGGGAGTTTAAGCCTAGAATTGAGGTGGATCCTATGTTGTAGAAATATTAGGTGGGTGATATCCGCTTGATGATTCTTTTTAGTTTAAAAATCGCTTATGGATAGTGCTGAACACAGTTATATATATAGGTCCTTTGCATGATTATGTACTTGTTGTTTCTTTTTCACTTCTGAAATCCACGAAAACCTTTGATTCCCATGGGTGTTGATAAGATGCGTGATCCGATTCTAAACCACCTGGTCAAATGCAAATATTATATGTATACCTCAGTGTCAAATTTTAGCTTTGACATTTCAGATCTATCGCATTTAAACTCCTTGACCTAAACTTCTACAGCCCCCCACTGGAAAAGAGGAAAAAAGAACAGTAAAAGTAAAAGTAAAATAGGTAGAGAGCTAATATTTGAAAGAGCTAACCAGGATTCTTATACAGTTTTGAAGAGAAAAAGGAAGATCCTTTACAAGAAACTGAATTAAATCTATAGACACCATCATACTTGACATCGATAGGTATGATATCCTAACAGAGCGAAAAAGGAGTGAAAAGTGACTCAAATTTTATACTTCATTATTTTACGGTGTTATGCTAGCTAGCTATGTTATTTTCTCTTTTCTTTTTTTTTTTTTTTTTAAAAAGAAGTAAGAAGGATGAGTCTGGGAGCTCCGATCTTCGCACTACCACAATCTGATTGTCAGAAAGTTGTTGGTATTAGTGTTATATTCTATCCTACTTAATTACACGAAACTTGAATCTTTTTACTGTTACATTTTATGCTTTATCAAACTGAAAATGGTGCTAGCTATTGTTGTTGAGAGAAATAGAGGGTAGTAAAACTACCTCAAATAGAAAAAAGAAGAACCTAATTACAGGGAGCAAATACCAGAGAGTAAAAGATACTCATGAGTTACTAGCAGTGTTTTCAAAAGTGAAAAAAGAGCAACAAGGTTGAAAACGATAAATAATTGAAGCGCACAATTTACAGATACCATATGTAAATGAATTTTGTGCTAAACTAATCAATAAATTAAAATAACTAATTTCAGCATCCAATATGCAAATAATGTCGATATTAATTCAACTCTTCAAAATCGAGATTCAAAGAATCAACTATTTCTCAGGACCACCTTGCGCATCATTGTTTGAAGTGCACACTTATTTGAATTGCATGGCTTCACCCATAAGGTCATGACCCCTCACATCATCCATTTGAGCAATGAAGCAATGGCTTTTAGTAACACTGGTTAACAGTTAGGAACAACTCACAATGGGGAGAGTGAAGAGAAAATGAGCTTCTCTCAGAATATGGACAGAAAATCAAGAGAGATATAGGTCTGGGGTCTGGGTGCATATATTTTGATTTTACTTGCTTCATGTGTAGCATGCTCACCGATGAACAGTATCCAGAACTACTGAATTTTTATGAATTGATGTAGTGGTGTTTCTCGCTCCAATTCTTTGAAGAGGGACAAATTTCTTGTTTGATGATAAGAATATTTATTCACAAATATAGCAAGGAGGTGCGGTAATGCTTTACAAGAATGTAAGGGACTTAAAAAAGGTTATACGCCCACTAAAATCATTTACTCCAATTATGGTATCATCCATTCATAACATCTTCCATTTTCTCCAACTAATCATCCTATAGAAAGAGGAATGACAACCAAAATTATATAGGGGCCTTTGTCTTCCATCTAAGTTTTAGTGGCCTTTGTCTCAATCTAAGTTTCCTTGAAAATGACAAAATAGAACCAACATCCGGTTGTTTTCCTGTAACAGGAAATAGAAACCTTTAACTGAAAATTTGCCTGATTTCTCTGGCTTCCACCATACTTCATCTGGCTGTACATTCATCTCCCATCTACTTCCTGTGTGATTGACATGAAAAATATAGTGCAGTAATCATATTATATTCTCATGATAACAGTTGCTTCTTTTATTTATCAGATTGGAAACTGTGTTGGTGCAGCAAACCATCGGCATTTTGTCCTTTTCCTCATTTCAGCAATCATTGGCATGATTTATGCGTCCATCATGTCTGTATATGCAGTTTATCATATCTGGCCACCATTAAACAACTGGCAAATTCACCTTCTGAGTGGGGCTTTTGGTCAAAAGTTGGTTATGAGAATATTAAAAGATATTTTTGTTGCATTTATGAGTTCTATGTTGTTTTTACCCGCGAGAGGACTTGTTCTTATTTACCTGTTTATTGCTAGTGTCTCTATCGAGATAGGTTTAAGCGTGCTTTTATGGCAGCAACTCTGTTTCATATATGAAGGCAAGACATACTTGAGTCATATAAGTGCATCAGGGGGTGAAGGTACTGCAGTAAAGGATTGCCAAAATTTCATCCGTTTCTTTGGCTTCCCTTATATTAGAACAAGATATTTGCCAAGCTTCTTCAGTTCTAAGAAGAGACACAAAAAATGAAGCTTGCAAGAGGTGAATCAATTTCTCCTCCTTTGCTCTCTTTATTCATTTTCTTAGAGCCATTAGTGTGTTGGAAGTTTTGAATTCTCCCAAATACTGCTTTGGTTGATGGATTCTAGTTGGAAATCCCATTTTATAAGCTGATTTTTCTCTTAGATCATGTGCTTATAGTAAGTACACTATTGCCTCATAGACCAGGTGGTACTTCAGGTTCCTGCATTGGCACTGCCCTCGGAATGAAAAACTTCCACTTGGGCCTTTTTTGGCAGCCTCCAACATAAGAATTAGACGACAGTTGTGTTTCATTTTTCACTGAAATGTCCGCCAGTTATTTGGGTGTTATCTAGTTTGTTTTGGAACCTCTGGCCTCTCACCCTATTGATCTGTTAATTTATTCTCTTAAAACTCTTTTTTCCTGAAAAGAGAAAAAATTGTACATATGTATTGGTAATAGAAGTGCTTGTTTGTGAGATTTTACCAATGCAGAGGAAGAAAAACAGCCTCTTGCAGAAATGCAAGGTAAGGCTGCGTACATAAGGCCCAATGTGGTCTGGCCCTTCCGCAGGGGGAGCTTAGTGTGCTGGGCTGCCCACAGAGGGAGAGATGAGTCCTGGTCCATGACTTGGGGGCATGATTAATAGTTTCTGTATGGCATTTTGGCCTAGGATTCTGATTGTGGTATCTGATAATGCTATGCAGGTTTTTTTCAGGCATATGCTGTTTTTTCGTGCGGAAAGGTGGACATTTGATGTATACAGATAGATTCCTTCAGACATTACAAATTTCTGTAGAAAGACTGGAAGAATTTGTTTCCCATTTCTGGAATGATGTATCAGTAGACTGAAAATACAAGTGAAATAGATTAGACAGTTGAAGCCTACCCCCCCCCCCCCCCTTCCTCCTTCTTGATCAACTCTATTTATAGTTCTATGGAGGAAATTGGATTGGGGTAGGCATGTTCAAACTTTTTTTCTGTTGTAATCTTGTAGCATATAATCTTGCTTTATCTTGACCTTGAATATGTTTTTTTTTTCTTCTTTTGTTAAATTGTAATTCAGAGGATAAATCCTCATCCTAGTTTTTTTCCTTTTGGACTTTTCCCCTCTCTATTGTATTTCGATTATTAAACTTTTCTTTTTTCTAGAATGTTTTATCATCCTTTCTATAGTATTTTTTTCATGATCCCTTCACATCCACATGAGTCATGTATAGGCTGTGACATTGGCACTTCACTTACAAGCAAACACAACAAAAAAGATGTAGCGGTAATTGAGTTAATGTCATTACATCTTGTGTTGCTAAAGTCTTTAATGATATTTATATAGAGTGTTGGTTATAAATACTACATATTTATTAATTATTGTTGCTGAATACAATATAACGACAAATTATATTGTTGCCGCTAAATCATTTGTTTGTTGTAGTGAGGTTGTTCATAAGTATACATGGTTGGTGTCTTATTGTCGTCCATTGCTTATTTAGTTATTGTGAAGATCATTATGGTGAACTGTAGGAAAGAAGATCTATTGCATATTGTCTGAGCTATTTAGACTCAATGAATTTATATACTAGTTGTGAACGAACATTTTGATGTTGAGAATACTTACCTTTATTGATTTGGTATAATATCAATAATTACATTATATCCAGTGAAATTCACCAAGTAGGATTTGAAGAAGATAGAGTGTTAGTAGACCTAATCACTATCTCGTAGAGATATAGAGACTGTTTTGGAAAGACCCTTGATATTGAATGTGATTTTTTATTACTCGAGAGAGATCACACCTTTTTTTTTAATGAATTTTAAAAATAAACCTAGATAAAGAATAGTTAATAAAAAACTGAAGAAGTAATTGACAAAGCTTATAAAGGCGACTTAAATTTAAAGTTTTACATGGAATGATAAAATTTAACATTCCAAGAAATGATAAAAACAATCTGAGCTTAGAGATAGAATTCAAGGAAATGATTAAAATGCAATCTTGGAGATAGAATTCAAAGAAATGATTAAAATACAATCTTGGAGATAGAATTCAAAGATATGATTAAAATGCAATCTTGAAGCTAGGGGGAAGAAGTCGCAACATCCTTTTCTCCATTGTTGTCTTTGTTGTTTCTCCCTTTTCTCTCACAACCAACATTGTTTTCGTTTGTTTTGATACTTGAATTTTCGTTTGCCAAATAATTCATATTTGGGTCTTCTTTAGTTGGACGATTCCAATTATATTCATCTTCAATTGGTGAGACCCTTGAAGTACACTGTGACATGCAAGGAAATTTAATGGGATAATTAAAATAAATTTAACGATTTCTTTTATTTTGTCAAATATTCAATTATCAAAAATAAAGAAAAAACAAAATGTTGTTGAACAATATTAGAAACTTGTTGAAAATACTTAATTTTATAGAGGAAGATAGACATAAGCTTTTTATGAATTACCTTATAGAGGTTATCGATGGAACGAAATTTTATACTTCTTGGTATTCCTTGAGTGATATGATAGTTTCCATCCTTTTCATTTCTTGTCAAAAGTTGTGACCCATAATTGACAATATTGTCGTTTAAAATACAATCAGAATTATATGGGCGACTATCTTCACATGTAACTTTGATGAGCTCTGACTCACCTGAAAATTATATGTGAGATTGCATGATACATGTGAAATAAATTATAAGTTCAAAAAGTGGGACTAGAGCTTCAATCTAATGACTGTATTTTAGGCTATCACTATGTTGTGTGCCATTTAGGTCAAGAGTTTCAATTATCGTGCACTCATTCATTTAAAATTTAGGATTCATCTCTACTTTCGATTCGAAAAAAATTTAAATAATTTAAAACATAAGTTTAATTTGTAAGATGTAAAATTTCTTAAGTACCATCAATATTTTCTTCTTGTTGTTGGTCAGGAAGTTCCTCCTCGAAAGAATCCTTTTGATCCTGTCTTATGTTGTTTTCACTGCATTCTTTGAATTTCTCACTTTCTAACTCCTGTAAATTCACATTGTTTTTACATAAATGATTGGACGTAGAAAAGTATATAGTGAAATACAATGAGCGAGCTCAATGAAAAATTCATATAAATAAACATAATTGTTGAACAATTACCTCGCAAGCATGAAGGAGGGGATACAAACACTTATTGTCAATGTTATTGTCCATTAAGGTAGGATTAGGATTACTCAGTGGGCTATCTTTATCTAGGCTCTCAAATTCACCTGAAAACCATGAATAAACAAATAAAAGATAATTAATGGTATGAGTCAATTATAAGATATAGAATTAATTAATAAATTATGTACCTTGAATAGTTTGTTGTTCATGATCGTCTGCACTCTTTCCTGTTTCATGGGAAGTTGAGAATTGCTCCTTTTGTTCCCTTGAAAATAAATTAGTTAAGTATTTATTATACTAATTTTTTTTAATTAACAATACTTTAAGATTCAATATTTGACTACTAATACTCCAATTAATTTGGAAAAAGTTATTTAATAATAAGATTAAAATTGAAAATACATATTAATCTTCTCTTTATTTCATAAAATGGACAAGGAAAATAAAAATCAACATAAGTCAAAATTATGTACTATGAATGATTTTTTGCACTCGTTTGTTATGTAATATCTTCTTCGAAGAGTCCTCTTGATCCTTTCCAGAAGATTTTTTGTTCCTTTTGACATCATCTTTGTTTTTCTTTTGAGCTTCGAGCATATTGAATGTGTACTGTGTAATTAAATACAAAAGGCAAAATCAACTAATTATTTAAATTCACATTCATGCTCGCACAAAGTAAGATCTTCCCCTCCATATTAATGAGTCCAAAATTGGAAAACAAATGAAATTCTAGAAATCACAAAAGGTAACTAGTTAGGATAATATACACATATACTGTTAAGGATACATATAATATATCCAATCATCAATGTACATATACATTGTATTTCATAAATTAAAAATGATGTTTAAAATCAGAGATAGATATTACATATAGATCTGAGAGCAGAGACAGAGCTTTTAGATTTGGGAGAAAAATAGAAGGATAATTACAAGGGATGAAGGAAGCATCATCCTCTAGTGACACTCATTCTCAGATCGGAATGGAAGTCTCGTTCTCACATTGAGAACTTGAGTGCGTGCCACTAGAAAAATCGACGGATATCTCGTTGTATATAAATCAAATTATTTGTACATATCGATGCACAACAATAATTTTAACATATTCAATATAATTTCACAAGTAGGGTTTGAAAAGGACAAAAATATACAAAAATTAGAGTTTGAAATTGATAAGATATACACAGGCCGTACCGCTATTTTTTTGGGGTAGAGATATTTTTATCGACATACCTTCAAAAAAGAAAATTGAAACAGGGTTGCTAGAAGAAAAAATCAAACATTTATCAATCTTGTTACTAGTCTTCTAAAATCTACTAGAAATGATCTATAAATTCAAAATCAGCACACTTGCTAAAATGAATCACAAATATGTAGATGAACATAAAAGCAAAAAATGAAGAAATGAAACAAGATTTGGATTGAATCAAACTCACCATCACCCAATCCGCATCCTTCATTGTAAGAGAATAAAAAATAAAAATGAATGAATATAATGAAGAAGTAAATCAATACCGTCTCAATCGCGTTTATATGTTCTTCTTGATTGTCGATATGTTTCCTTCAAAAATTGAAGTGAAGAGGCAGAATAATATCGGCTATCGTAGATATTGGTTCAAGTGTCTCCTCTTGACCGCTTATATATTTTTTCTGAAAATTTGAAATTAAAATGATGAAGCGAATTTTGAATCAATTATTGCAAAGAATTTTATTGTTATACTAATAATTATATTTTAACATTAATAGAGAAAATTATTTAAAATATATCATTCATTTCTTTTAAATTTGTCATTTATTATATTCTGTAGTGTGTTTTAATTATAAGAATAATACATGACAATTTTATTTTTATAATATTTTTAATGTGATCAAATTCTCTATAGAAATTATATTTGATATATGTTTTTAGCTAATTCTTCACCATTACACTAAACTAGACTCCCATTTTTAAAATTATTTACTCGCCCTTTTATTTTGGTGATTAAAATTTGCATATAGTTAATAAATTTTTTATGATTTAGTAATATTAATTTTTATGCTAGTTCAATAATTTTTATAATTACTCTACTATGACAAAATAAATTTAAATAGTTTTCCAGAAGTTAGTTAGATCAGTAATTGAACAATCAAATTTACTACCCAATTCAAACAGTGTTTATCATTTTTAGACTTTAACCAAATAAATTTAAATATTTCTCATAAAGTTAGTCAAGTATTATGTTCAATTTAAACTAATAGATTCACTACAAAATTGATAAAGGGCATTAAATTGTGATTGAAGTAGTAATATTTTTTTTTTATAAAATATATTAATAGTTAGTTTGATAAAAAATTAAAGTATTTTGAATTCCTGTTTTAGAGGTGGAAAACTCCACATCTCCTCTCTTTAAACTTGTTTAGATTATAAAATTAAAAAATATATGACACACATAAAATAATATACGTGTACTTGTTCATTTAATACTATAGAAGATATTAAAAAAAAAATAGAAACTCAATTTTAAGTTAAATGAGAAACATTCACTTTTTCTACAATGTGAAGTCGAAGAATTCATGTGAAAATGAAATTGATTAAATGAAGAAATTGAAAAATTAATTATTCTGTTGTGTTTATATGTCTCCTTTTGACTATTGAACTAATCCTTTGAATAGTAGTGGAATTACAATTTTTAGTAAAGAAATTTCAAAAATAATTGAAGACAAATTTATCCCCTATCTAGGAGACCAATAATGTTAGATATTAAAAAAAAAATCCTATTTATCAAATATACTCTTTTTTATTGTTTATGAATATGCAGTCCAATTGAACCCCCTCCGCAATAGGTAGTTAAAAAATTACATTCATTGAATTTAGATAATTCAAGTTTATCACTTTTCGATTTAAAAATGTAATTGTATGAAGAGATGAAAGTTCTAAATCACTTAACACCAACAAAATTTGAATTTATCTATTCATGTGGTAATTACAACAATGTTTAACATTAATTGATAATCATTTGACATTTTATTTTTTTTAAAAGAAAAACTGTACTGGTTATGAAAATTAATTAATGAGAAATGTTTTAGTTTTTATGTAGCGCGACTCTGGGAAAAATTCATATAAACTGCAAATGATTATTTATGGTCAACGTGAATAATAACTTTAAAAATGTGCTAAGTTAAGTATTGCAATGAGTTACATTTAAGGAAAAATTACTAAATTACATAGCTTTAAGTAAACTATTTTTCATATTTCCCTATATCTTTTAAAAATCTCTAAAATTCATTATTTTAATAATGTATCCGTATTAATGTATTAATATATCCGCGATTTCACTAATGTATTCGGATTGGGAATTAACAACTTGAAATATTTGAAATACATATACAAAATTCGGTTGACTCTTGAAATTCTATATGTGCCACATAAATTTAGATAGGGGAGTAATATAACATTATTTCAAAATTATGTAAAAAGTACTATAAATCACAATAATTAACTATTTAAAATTCATATAAAAATTTAAATTTCTCCAAACTATATGTGTCACATAAATTGAAACAAAGAAAGTAATATGTATTGAGCCCGTACTGACACAAATTTTTATTTCTAGTATTTGTTACAAACACAAGTTTGAAAGTTAATAAGGTTTGTAAATAGTGTCAAGTTATGACATTTTGCTCAAGGTTTAAGGACAATTACATAAAATTCTCCTGTTTTTCCAGTTATAACAATAACATACTCAACATAGTTTTACAAGAGGAGTCTGAAGGGGTAGAATATATGCAAATTTTATCTTTATTTTTGCGGGACAGAGAGACGATTAGCATAAACCCTCGGCTCAAAAAAGAAAGTATTCGAAGCATGACTGAAAAAAATTATGATAACAAATTATCAAGATAGAAAGCAAATAAAGTTACATATAGTTGAACAAATTGAAGCATACTCCCTGCCTCTCTCATCTAAAATGCGACAATAGTGACTATATACTAATTAATCTTATATCCTAATTTTCATGTCCATGTCTTCCTATCTAGGATCGTGTATTCGAAATAAGTAATTTCACTTGAGTAAAGTTCATAATTAAAAATATAATTACCATTAGATTCTAGCACAACTTTGTGCCATTTGCAATTTAGTTTCTTACATCTGAAAAATTTTCAACTTGTAATAGATACTATCATGAAATATCCCTCAAAATATTGGGGTGAAGTTAGGTTAAAAATCAGGTTGAATTGGAGATTAAGTTGAGTTTAGTTGAATTTTTTTTTAAAAATGGGTTAGGGCTCGAACGAGTTGAGATTGATCAATTTTAAAATATCTTATGTCTAACCCATAAAATTTTGAATGGATTAGAATGGATCACCTATATTTGCACTCATTTTGACAACCTCACTCCCATGTAATTATATTATTCCTAAGAAAACATGTAATTGATTTTTGGTTTCTTAAGTACAAATCAAGTAATATAACAAATTTCAGCCTAGGTGTGTTTGGTACATTTTTTATGAAAAATATTCTCCTAGAAAATATTTTTTTGAAAAACGAGTTAAATACTTATTTTATAATTTACGGTAAGTAAGCAAAAAAAAACTATTATCCCAAAAATATGTATGTAATCTAGCAAAATATTATTGTGATGGAAGACCTAGGAAGTGGCGGGGAGTGAAATGGTCAAGGGTTGGGGGCGTTGAGTGGGTGGGGAGGAGACAATGAACTTAGAATGTCACTTACGAAACTTGTTTTTCCTACTTTCATTAAAAAAAGTCATTTTCCTCATTTTAAGGAACATGTTTCATAGAGAAAATGTTTTTGAAAACTTCTGTCCTACCATCATGCCCTCTAATTTTGGGTGTGGATAAGAAGACACTCAAACTATAATAAAGTTGAACAAGTAGATACACATGTCAACAATACAAATCTCACGTGATTTGACATGTATCTCACATGGTTTGTCACATGTGTCTACTTGTTCAACTTTACGATAATTTAAGTGCTGACCTATGCACACCCAAAGTTAGAGGACAAAAATGTCAGTTGAGACTAAATTTAAAACATATTTATGTATTATACCAATATCAAACTCAAGAAAGTCTTCGAACTGAAGTTTCATTCGTAGAAGTTTCAAATTTCAGCATTGTATGCAAAATTATTCTGTATTTTAATTAAAAATATTTCTATTCATATGTTGTTTTCAAGTCAAAAGAACAACTATATCTCAATTACATTTGAAATAGTCCTCATAACTAACTTTTTAACACATTAGTATCATTAAAAAATAAAAAATAATTTGATACACAAAATATTCCGCGTTAACAGTATCAATAATTTTGTTTTATTCTACATCCAAAATATGAAAATATCGAGGCCCAATTGTTCTACTTCCACATTATTATACCCTAACCTAGCCTTAAACTCCATTTTTTCAGTGTAGATTTTGCTCGGTTCTCCTCCGAGCTCCGGTCATCGTCGTCGACAACAAAATGACTAATTGTTTAGATACACTCTAGTTTGCAATATTGTATATCTTACCAGATTTTGATGCGTTCAGATACATGTATCTCGGGATATATGGGTCAAAATTAGATGTAATTTGTTCTAGATACATTGTATACAAGTAAAATCTCTTGCGCTTCTCTCCCATCTCGCTCGCCGCTATCCTATGTATCTGGGATACCAGATACATGTATCTAGTGTGATTCACATGTATTTGAGATACATAATGAATCTCGCTCGCCTCTCTTCCCATTTTAGTATATTTGGTAGCAAAAATAAGTGTATCTTACTCAATATATGCTCGGAAACTCTGAATTAGTGGTAAGATACGTAATATTTTGAAAGTATAAGCAATAATAATGTATATGCCTATATGGCAATGAAATTTGCCTAATTATGTAGTTTTTCCTATGTTTAATACTACTAAATGGTGATTATAGTCTCATATTCTTCAACTGGTTGGTTTTTATCTTTGAGAATTTGTGGAACTGTAGGGTCCAAAGAGGGCATAGTAGGCAAAAGGAAGCCGGAAAAATTGAAGGTGGTGAATCTGTTGTTCGAAAAGCAGCCTAAGCAGTCTGGTCGGTTCGGTTTTATGTATTATTAGTTCGGATTATTGGTCTTTTGTTTTGTAAATACATTAACAAATAACCAAATCAATAACATATTTATTATTGATTTTCGATTAATTAGTTTTTTCTCCTTAATGTTTGGTTTCGATTTAACCAATAAAAAAATACTCATATATAATTAATAACAACTTCTACTAGAGGAAGAAGAGGATTCTCAGGCAGCGATTGAAGGTTCCTCCTGCTATCAATCAATTCTCCAAGTTACTCGATAAGAATATCGATCTGTATTTCTGTTTTCGATTGCTGCTTGTTGAAATGCAGTTTGAACTGCAATGAGAAATGTGATCAAATGAAATGCAGTATTTATGATTTTATAGTGCTCTTTTCTGCGTAATAGCTTTGAATTGTGTTGACTAGAGGTCAATGAATTGAGTTGAGAATCACGAGGTTTTAGGTTCAAATTCTGGAGTCAAAAACACTAGGTATCTTTGGTGATTTTATTGATTTACTAATGTAAATTGTATGGAGTATTATAAAAAATAAGAAATTTTCCTACAAAGTGATTTATCATTGTGCACAAGCTTCAAAAATGGAAAAAAGAACAATTTCGATTTCTAATCTGTCTTAACTTAGCCTTGATGGATGGAGTTTCCTAGTACAATCCAATACCTAGTGGGGGACGAGGGGAATAAAGGAGGTGTTGACTTTACCTTATTTATCAGCCCCAAATCAGAGATCTTCCCAAATCAGTCCCAAATCAGAGATTTCCCCAAATCAGGGATCCGGCATTATGGCTAAGAGTCACTAGCTTAAAATCAGCAGACAATTAGGACTCTTAATCCTTGTATATATCTCTTGTAAATCCTACTGTTTGATTAATAAAATATATTACAATTCTTTCATTTTCAGAAGTTCTAAGTCTCCATCTTTGTTCAACTTGGTATCTAGAGCTTTTTTTTTTTCCGGATGGATTCACGAGATACCTTGTCAACAAAATTTGATGAGCATAACTTTTTGATTTGGAAGTTTCATTTCAAAACTTTCATTAGAGGCAAGGGCCTCCTTGGAATTCTAGATGGATCAAAGGATGTACCCACAGAAGATAAAGAAAAAGAAGCTTGGAACTGACATCATTTGAGAAAGCAGCAGAAATGTGGAGCCATCTACATATACTCGGTAACCAACAAAATCTGGCCAGATAATTCGAATTGGAAAGACTACTTGCAGAATCTACACAAGGTGAGAAAAATGTTCGTTGTTTTTATTCTGTATTACTCACATTATGGGCAGCGGACATTCCCATGGCTGCATACAAAAATTCATCTTCCTCTAGCAACTCAAACAAGCCTGTTCAGTGCTATCATTGCAAGGAAACAGGTCATGTTATTTCTCATTGCAAAAAGCAAAATTATTGCAACTATTGTAAGAAGGATGGTCATATTATTCTAGAATGTCGCAAGAAATCTGGTCCTGGCAAACGCTCAACTCCTCATAAAGCCTTCCAAGCGATAGCAAGAGATATTGGTACACAAGAAACACCAAGCTTAAAGGCACATCAAGCACCAACATTGCTTGATCGCAATGATATCTACAAAATGATACAAGAATCGTTGGTGGCTGCTCTTCCTAATGCAATCTCTTCAGCTATGACTGCTACGTACCCTGGTAAGACTAAAATTTCAGATTCAATGGTATGGCATATTGATTCTGCACCATCTAACCATATGACAGGAAATCAAAAACGTTTCTCTGATCTATCTAAACCACGCTCTAGACATGAAATTGTTACAGCAAATGACCATGTTTTATCTTCATCAGGCATTGGCTCCAGTAAACCATTTTCAGAAGTTCTTTGTGTACCAAAACTTACTGCGAATCTCTTATCTGTTGGGCAACTTGTAGAACAAAATTTTGTGGTCATTTTTTCTCCTAATGGTTGTGTTATTTAGAACATATTGATAGGGGAAACGATGGCCAGGGGACGTAAGGTTGGCAGGCTATTTCTTTTTCAATCTCCGTACACCAAACTTCATCAATGTTTTCTTTCAGCTTCAAATAAAGATATTGAGTTTTCAAATAAAATGTGGAACTTATGGCATCTCCGTTTAGGCCATCCACACACTTCTCGTTTAAACTTTATGTTGAAATTTTGTAATTTGTTGGGTAGACACTCATTGATTTTTCCCTCTAAATTACCTTGTGAAAGTTGTGCAAAATCAAAGAGTCATAAACTTCCTTTTCAATCAAGCAATACTACTTATGCTACTCCTTTTGATTTAATCCATAACGATGTTTGGGGACCTTCTCCAATTATATCTCGTTTGGGATACAAGTATTTCATCTTATTCTTTGATGACACATCTCGTTATACATGGGTTTTCTTTTTGAAACACAAATCTGAGGTACCAAACATTGTCAAAAAATTTTATAACCTTATAGAAACCCAATTTGAGAAAAAGATCAAGATTTTTCGTTTAGATTCGGGAGGAGAGTATGTCAATACAAACCTCACTAATTTTTTTCAAGAAAAAGGTATTATTCATCAGCGTTCTTGCCCTTATACACCAGAACAAAATGGTGTTGTGGAACGTAAGAATAAACATATTGTTTAAACTGTCTTAGCTCTTATTGATACTTCACATGTTTCAAAAATATTTTGGGTTGAAGCAATTCAAACATCTATTTATCTTATAAATAGACAATCATCCTCGGTTATGAAACAAAGTTGTCCATATTTTCTTCTTTTCAAAGAGTTGCCGGACTATTCACATCTCAAAGTATTTGGTTGTGTTAGCTTTGTTCTTCTTCCAGATCATGAACGTCATAAATTATCTTCAAAAGCTGTTAAGTGTATTTTTTTGGGATACAATGATATTCAAAAGGGGTATTTATGTTATGATTCAACACGTCGTTTATTGAGAATTTCTCGACATGTTATCTTCTTTGAGAATTCCTTTATTTATGATAACAAAGACTCTCTATTTTCTATTATATCTTTCTTGAAAAAAATTTCTACTCATAATTCTTCTTCCCATAGCCACCAAGTCGCTGGTCCATCTTCGAACATGTCCACCGCCACAACAGGTACTACTTATGACTTTGATCCTTTTTGTGATAATGATTGTTGACACCCAATTTTGACCCTCATTTCTTGTAATTTATTATTTTTGAGTTTCTAATTTAATAACGTATCAAATTATCCTTTTCCACAACAATTGTTTTTTGCTACTACGACTATTTATTTACGAAAATTATATGTCTTATTATCGAAATTACTATTATCACTTTTTACACCTTTTTTCTTAAATAATCAATTGTCGTCACCTTATTTTAAGTTTCGTATTTATTAAATTATTTATAAAGCCATACTTTGTATTTATATTTTATATTAGTACAAATTCGTAATATTGATATTTTTATTTTATAAACTAGTAATAGTGATCTTATAATATATATTGTATTAGTTATTAAGTTAGAAGCTAAAAATAATTTAAAAGAAAGAGCGAAAAAGGCCAAAGAAATTCAGCCAAGGCCCAAATGGGTCTCTGGACATTTCTAGCCCAAACAATCAATCAGCCCATCATGTGAAGCACGTTCATTTTAAGCCCAAATCCTAACTCTTTAGGACTATTCTGATCTTACAATAGGGCTTCATCCATTGTCAAACAACGGCTATACACCTTTTTTCCGTCTTCCATTTTTGACAAAGATTCAAGCTCTTTCCAGCTCTAAGCAAAAGCTGCCTCACCTTTTTAGTGAAAATTCTCTCTCTGTCGTTTTGTCTCTTGCTAGCAGCTCACATGGTGAGCCTTCTTTTGCTCCATGGTACATTCGAATCTCAAAATGCCAGTCAAAACATCATTATTTTGGGTAGCATCTGCAAAATCACGCGAAGGAGGTCTGAATAGTAACGTTCAAATTTGAATTATTGTGTTGACCAAGTTCAAATGCAATTCCTGCTCAAGGTGATAACCCTAGAAAATCTGCCTATAAAAATCAATGTTTGGAACTTGTTTCAGAGAGCTCTCAGCCGCAACTTATCTCTTACAACTCATTTTCTTTTATCTAAGAAGATGAACTCAACTCGGCATCAAAATGGAAGCATCAACCACATTATATGGAGATAACACTAGTGCAATCAGAATAGCAACCAACCCGTTCATCATGAAAATACCAAGAACATAGATGTAGACTGTCACTACATCAGAGAACTGGTTGAAGATCGGAGTATTAACTTGAAGTATATATCCTCTAACGATCAACTGGCTGATTTATTTACAAAGGCCATGTCAAGAAGTAGACACAATTATCTTTTGTCCAAACTAATGCTTTGTGATACAAATCATTAGTTTGAGGGAGGGTTGATCTGAGGCCAAAAATATATTTTTTTATCATTAATTGTCTCATATTTATTATTTATATTTGTCCCTTTTTAGCATAGATTTTATGGATTGTGCTAAATAGTGTATTTTATTTGTAGGATTAAATTGGTGGGAAGATGAAGAAGTTTGGAGCTAAAACGAATTAAAAATAGAAGATTCTAGAAGGAAACTCAAGCAGGCAGCTTAATGGATTAAATTGAATATTATATTAATATTTATATATATGAAAAAGTTGGGCGGCGGTAGGAATCCAATTCCGTTTTGGTTTTGGGTTCCTAATTTGTTTTGGACTCAGTTATTTTATTCAGTATTTTCTACATCTATAAATAGTTCATAGAAATAATTATTGAAAAACACTTTTGAAGGAAGAGACTTTGTAAGGAAAAATTGTCAATACTTTTTAGGGTTCTTTTCTTCTTCTTTTTCTTAGGTATTAGTAGCTAAAGAACCTTATTCTGGGGCTGCGGCCATGGGTAATTGTTGAACATCGATTGTTTTGAATTAATGTTGGTTATCGTTTAAATTACTTTTATATTTTTGTTTTAGTATTTCATGCTTGATCACCATAGAAATAAATCTATTGTCTATTCTTGGACTCGAGAGATAAAGAGGTAGATAGACCAGAGAATGCAAAGAGCTTGTTCTAACTTTATTTAGATTCGTGTTCAGGAGTGACGCCCGGACGAACACCTCACTTGGTTACGAAACAGGATGAAATATAAATGCTCGCCAATTAGGACTGCCTATCCCCGCTCAACGATGTAGTTAGACAGCTAGTTGGAGTAGGCGATTAGAGGTCGAGAGATCATGATCATAAAATCAACCCTGTAAATCAGTAATTTGATAACCTTAGTTAATTCATTACATGAAACCCTTTGCATGCTGCAGCCCTGGAATTGTCTCAATCACTGTAAGTTAATCTTAGTATTTAATTTTTGCATTCTTTTATTTCTTTTGACATTCTTAAATAAATAATTAGACTGGTATAATTTAGTAAATAGTTAATTGACAAGTCTCTGTGGGTTCGATATTCCGGTTCTTAAAGAGCCACTTATTACTTTTGCGACCACGTACACTTGCGTGTGCAATTGGAAGCAACAAGGGTGTTGACTTTACCTTATTTATCAGCCCCAAATCAGAGATCTCCCCAAATCAGAGATTTCCCCAAATCAGGGATCTGGCATTATGGCTAACAGTCACTAGATTAAAATCAGCAGACAATTAGGACTCTTAATCCTTGTATATATCTCTTGTAAATCCTACTGTTTGATTAATAAAATATATTACAATTCTTTCATTTTCAGAAGTTCTAAGTCTCCATCTTTGTTCAACTGGAGGTACTCGTGAAATTATGCACAAGCTGTCCTGAACAACCCACACATGTGTTTCTAGCTTCTTTTTAGTTTTTGCTCCATCATTCAATCCCTCTAGTGGAGAGCTTCCATGCACCTTTAAGTAGTACTGCTCCCCCGTGGTGTTTGTCTATCATGGAGTTTAAGAAAGAAAGACAAGCCTTTGGCACATTTCAAAGTACTTCTAATATTAAATTGAACATGTCTTTAGATTTCTATGGTTATAGATTCAAGCGAAAATAGAAAAGTTTAAAGTGATGGAGTCTTTGAACTTTGGAGATCAAGGAATCTCACTAGAGACCACAAATATTAGGTGATTTGTTCTTAACTACACAAGGATTGGTGGAGTTACTCAGTATTTGTGCTTGTGGAAGGCAGCAAGTATTTGATGGAATAACGGTGGGAAAGTTGTCACAGATAACACTCTTAGATAAAAGAAGTCCTAGAATATACAGAAATGTGTTTTTTTTTTTGGGAAGACATCAAAAAGAAAGGCGGAATATTTGTTTATATGATTTCAGTCTCTTTCAAGTCAAAAACTAAGATATTAGGAAAATAGTTATAGTAATAATAATGATATGGTAGAATGATAATGAAAATGGCTTGGGTTAGGTTTTGGTAATAACTCGGATATTGTAGGGCCATCTTTAATTGATTATTGTGTTTTACTATTTGTTTAGACCAAGAACAAGCCGGAATTCATAACCAAGGGGGAGCTTTAGTTCTCTAGAGTTTTCGGGGCTTGTTTGAGGTAGGTGATGGTTTGTTGTTTTCCCATATATGTTATATATGCTTGTTAACGGCGTTGTTAGTAATGTATGCATGATACATGATTAGGAAAGTTGAAAAGTATAATGTGAAATGTTGTCAATCGCATGCAATGAATGTGTTACATAGGTGTACATGTGTGATGGTGATTTATTGTGATCGTGGTTGTGTTGTTTGTTGATAATTGGGATCACATACCACACTAGTAAACTAACATTGGAACGGGTATCACGTCGATACACTAACTTGCGATTGGGTACCACGCTGGTACACTAACTTGGGATCGAGTACCACGCCGGTACATTGATTGTGTGTATGAGTGGGTTACATAAAAGAACCAGACTGCCTTGCTGTATTGTGATGATTCATGCTATTATGCATACAAATTTTGGATTAATATGTATTTGTGTTGTAATTTGTATTATGTGCTTATTGAGTTGTGGTTGCCTGTCCATATTTCGTAGATTGAAATTAGATGATGATCCTACCAGTATACTATTATTGTGTACTGATACTGCACTTGCTCTCTCATTGTTGAGTACAGGGCATCTTCTAGCGGCTGCTTCATGACCTCAATTGTGAGACCACCGACATCCGAAACCAAGGGTGAGCCACTTCTTCTGGGTTGCTACAGATTCCTCCTTGCTTCCTTAGTCCATTATTCTAACTCAGACACTCTAGACTTATGTTTTCCGTTCTTGTTTTTGGAGTTCATCCCCTATCCTATATATATATATATATATATATATATGTATGTATGTATAAAAAAGTTATCAATTCAAAATTAGTAACTCAAAAAGGCAAGTTAAGTCCTTAATTTACAATTTATTCTTTGTATTTGCATAAAATAAATTCCAGCTTGTTTCCTTTATCATGGGCTCTTTCCACCATTAATTCAAGTTAAAAACCATTCCCCAAGATCATTGTTGCTTCCAATTGCACACGCAAGTGTACGTGGTCGCAAAAGTAATAAGTGGCTCTTTAAGAACCGGAATATCGAACCCACAGAGACTTGTCAATTAACTATTTACTAAATTATACCAGTCTAATTATTTATTTAAGAATGTCAAAAGAAATAAAAGAATGCAAAAATTAAATACTAAGATTAACTTATAGTGATTGAGACAATTCCAAGACTGCAACATGCATAGGGTTTCATGTATCGCATCTCATGTAATGAATTAACTAAGGTTATCAAATTACTGATTTACAGGGTTGATTTTATGATCATGATCTCTCGACCTCTAATCGCCTACTCCAACTAGCTGTCTAACTACATCGTTGAGCGGGGATATGCAGTCCTAATTGGCGAGCATTTATATTTCATCCTGTTTCGTAACCAAGCCAGGTGTTCGTCCGGGCGTCACTCCTGAACACGAATCTAAACAAAGTTAGAACAAGCTTTTTGCATTCTCTGGTCTATCTACCTCTTCATCTCTCGAGTCCAAGAATAGACAATAGATTTATTTCATGTATCTCCAATAGTTATTTCTATGGACTATTTATAGATGTAGAAAACCCTGAATAAAATAACTGAGTCCAAAACAAATTAGGAACCCAAAACCAAAACAGAATTGAATTCCTTCTTTTCCTCGTGAAACCGCCTCACAATTTGAGGAGTCTTCAGTTTGTTGCCACATGGCAATTGTGCCAATTTCAATTGAAAGTCTTCGGCTGCACTTGGTATATATAATATATATTATTATATTCAATTTAATCCATTAAACTGCCTGCTTGATTTTCTTCTTCAACCTTCCATCTTTAATTCATTTTAGCTCCAAACTTCTTCAACTTCACACCAATTTAAACATACAAATAAAATACACTATTTAGCACAATCCATAAAATTCATGCTCAAAAAGGACCAATACAATTACTAAATGTGAGACAAATAATGATAAACATATATATTTTTGGCCTCACATCAATCATCAACCTAGATTCTAAGGATCTAGAATCAACTTACAAGTTGAAAAAGTAATTAACTTACCTTTGCAAAGAGTTAGGTGGAAAAACTGAAGGAAACTGCCTAAATCGGTTTTCCCATCTCTTAGAACGAAGTTGAAAAAAATAAGAGACTTTTGGACTTTTCTGCACAAAACCCCGACTAACCCCATTGATAGCATCCACTTCGGCATACTCGTACTAAAGTTGACGGGCTTCAAGAAAAATTAAGAATATGTTTATCACGAAAGAAGTAAACAAATTCAAGCCCAAAAGGAAGAAAATTGGGCCACACGAAGCCCTATAAAAAAGCCCAAAAAGCTGAACGCTTAAAGTCAAAATTTTCTAGTTTAAAAGTTTCCTAGTTTAAAGTTTTCCTAGTTTAAAAGCTTCCTAGTTTAAAGTTTTCTAGTTTAAAAGTTTTCCTAGTTTAAAGTTTTCATAAAAGTAGGATTTAAATCTCATTCTATTTGGGATAGATTTTCCCTAAATATAGGGGTTGATTTTATTATTTTGAGAACAAACATGATTAATATTATTTGAGAGTTTTCTCTTCTTTACACCTTTATGTGTGGTGACTATGAATTTATCTTACAACCTTATAAGAACGATTCTTTAAGAGGTAAGATTAATTCTTAGTTTGATATCGTTGGTTTCTATTCGTAAATTAAAGAAGGTAATTAGTCTTATACTAATTGTTGTGTCTAATTTCTTCGAAATAGGGGTCTAGATCACTTTTGATCTAAGTTATTGAATTGACTCTATTAGTATCATCATTAGTTTTAATCCGCTACTTTTGAATACTAAGATCAATTAGGGTTTCTTAGCACTTTTCTTGAAATTTGGGGATTTTCTTCTCAAATTTCGCATATCTTTCAATTCTTGTCTTTAATCTATTTATTTTCACTTCCGCATTGTTTTTTTGTTTATTCTGGTAACCCAATTCTTATCACCCGTTATAGCGGCCCAACCTGCTATAGTAGTGTCGCCATAGCGGCCCACCTGCTATAGTGGGATTTAATTCATTTCGCTAGAGTAGAGTGGCACCGCTATAGTGTCTTGCATGTAGACAGAGCCTCGTAATTCTTCCCCTAAATCCTCATTTCACAACACACCTTCGAATTTGACATTTCAAACTAAACCTTTCACAACAAATCCGATACCGAGAGTTTTACTTGCCCCAATTCGATTTCGGAAGCCCTACAAATTCCTTAATGTCTTGGCTAATAGAGAACATGAATCAAGCCTTGACATATCATCCCGTCCATTCTTGGTTGGCCCTAAATCTTATCTCCCTAAGATTCCATCTGAGACTGGCCTAATCTAAAAATTTTAAGTCACAACCTAGAAAGTTTTATGGCCCGATTTCTTTCACCATTTGCCTACCCATAACGACTGGGACGGATTGTTACATATAAAGTAAGGCCTCAATTATTTTCATTAAGATTAAGAGGTCTGAATCTGAATGCACATTTGAAAATAAGATGTTGTCAGTCAGTTCTTGGGATTTATTGAGGACATTCTAAGAGTCGTGGTTTCAACCATAAGTCATAGATAACTTTGTCGATGAAGATTAAGAGAATATGCTAAAAAAATTGAATTCTACTAGTGACAACCACGAGTCATAGAAGTTTTCACGAGTCGTAGACGTGGATGGTAGAAGAGCTACTGAAAATGTGCAAAAAGTCTAATTTTTACGAGTGGGTATCACGAACCATAAAAGAATTCATGAGTGGTAGATAGAGATCGTAGATGAAGTACTGCAAGGGTGCTTAAAAGCCTGACTTTTACGAGTGGAAACCACAGACCGTAAGAGGGTCTACGAGTCATAGTCCATGTTCGTAGAAAAAGACCTATAGATTCTAATTGCCTGATTTCATGGGCTTAAAATTTGTCCTTGTCTTAATTATTATATGAGCTTGCGTCAATAAGGAACAATTATATTTCTTAATTTTGTGATATTGAGCAAATAAATCCTTGGTAAAAATGTGTGCATTTATATTTACCCATATGTTTAACAAATGGTGCATATATACCCTCGCGACCAACTATGTAGAATATACGTAGATGAACAATCGCAGTTTGTAATTACCCTTAATAAATGTATTTTAAATTAGATAAAATTGTAGTTATGACTTATAATTTCTTACAAGACTTTAATACTGACTGTTTTGGTAAAATGTGAAAGTCGATTAATGTTTTAAATAAATATAGTTTTTTTATCCTAGTTGTCAATTAAATAGTCAATTAATTCTTTATTTTATTAAATAAAATTATCTTTTTAACCATAAAAATATTAAATTTCTTCAAGATATCAGACTTAATGGTGGATAGCCATATGAAAGGGACATTTCCTTGTAAGTAAAAATAAATGTATTATAAATTAGATAAAATTTCAATTATGAGTTATAATTTCTTACAAGACTTCATTATTGACTGTTGTGGAAAAATATAAAAGTAGAATAAATTTTTTAATAAATATAGCCTTTGATTTCAATTTTCAATTAAAGTGTCATTTAAGTCTTTGTTTTATTAATTTTTTTAAAATTATTTTTCTAAAAAATATTAGATTGCCTTGAGATCACATTGATAACGTTTGACCAACCCATCATACATATAAACTAGAATCTTCCCCTTATTTTCATCGCCTAGCTTCAACGTCACGCTAGTTTTCTTCAACAAAAAAAGGCTGTCTAGGATTTCTTGAATTCTCAAAGAAAGAAAAACCTTCTATCGATCGCTCCATACCCGCTACCAGAGTCTAATATAGTTTTGATTTCCACCATGGTATGTATCTTAGAATTTTCTAACTTGCGTTGTTTGATTTGTGCGTGACATAACACCACAAACACTTATATCTTAAGTAAATTCGTATGGATTATAGTTTTGAAAACTTTTTCAATTGGGTCAATTGTTGCACAAACTATCAAAATTATTCTAGTTGTAGAAATATTTAAAAATAGAATCAAAACTTTACCTGATTGAGTATACCAATTAGAGCATCATTTTCACTTGTATAATATTTTGTGTTTACTTTCAATTACAAAAATATGTCTAAATCAACAATATTGTAGTAATGGTTATGCTTTAGAAAACATTCAAAGTTAAGACAATGTATTTTTAAATTTAATAATTTAATTAGTTTGATCTTGAAATGTCTAAGAAGACACCTCAAAATATTGAAGACAATTCTACAAAGCTAATGTTAAAACATGATTGATTTAAATTGAAGTGAATTAGATAAATTAAGAAGTGAAACGTAATTGCAAATTTAATTGCCTATAATTTTTAATTATAATCACATCAATCATGCTTTAAGAAAATAATAAAACTTTGAGAATATGTGGTACTCTTGCTACAATATATAGTATAATTTTCTTGATGAAGAAGATTCAAATTGTGGTACTCTAGATATCTCCACCAACACAACTCAGAGTTGATTTGACTCATTATAGCCCCTAAAATTTAAGAGTGGAGACTATGACATATGCTTTAATTTCTTGCTATAAAACTTCCATTAAATAGAGTACCTGGATCTTTTGCATTGTTTGTATATTGTTGCTATGCATATGATTGTAGTTTTAATAATTATTTTTCCATGTTGTGCAGGCGCCGAAAATATGTCTAATCTGCGGTGACAAAGGATTCTCTACTGCCCATGTTTATTGTATAAACTGTTTTGAATTTGTTGTACACCGGTATGCTTAGATTGTTACTAAATGTTATTGTTAAATTTCTGCTCTGCTGGTTTTGCATGAATATGAAAAGAACATGTTCTTAGTATTTAATAAGTATTGTAGTTATGGAAGACTTTGGTTTGGACTAGTGATATGTGTGCATAGGTCTACTCTTTTGATATGGGGACAATGCTAACCTACTACCTTCCTGTAGTAGGTTAGCAAAACCCTATAGGTGTGTGTGTGAATCTTTCAATATATGAAAAAGTAGTTAGCCAAAAAATCCTCCACTGGACGAGCAAAATCGAAATCAAGATACAAAAGGATCAACATCTTAATCTTCTTCAAGAATGTCGAAATCTCGTTCATCATCGCTATATATTGCTCATCATCTTCTTTTTTCCTTTTTGACTTCATTAAAAATGAATTGGCTTATTGCTACTTCTTTTCCCTTGCTATTTAAGCTTGAAGCGCTCCCCCTTGAACTATAAATGCTCTAAGCAAGTTCACTTGTCGCAACAACATCACCTCATTAGGTGAAATTAGAACTCCAGACAACCTCTCATTAGCCTCATCAATTTGTCCAAAAATGTTTGATCAATTATATTGTGAGAGTTGTAACGATGCCTGAATGCTCTATTGTACTTAATGAACACTAGAACATTGAGACACTTTAGGTAGAATCTACTTCTCTTCTTGTTCTGAATTGCAAATAAGTCATTGTGGCAAGTAATTAATATTCCCTCTCTTTCAATTTGTTTCCAATAAGAAGACCAAAAATCCTTCTATACTAAATGTGTTTGTCTTAAAAATTAAGGGTATTTAAGGAAAACAATAAATGGGAACAATGTTGACCTACTACCTTCATGTAGTACATTAACAAAACCTTATACCAATGTGTGTATGTGTGAATTTAACTATTTACAAAAAAGTAATTAGCCAAAAGTTCCTCCACAGGACAAGTAAAATCAAAACCAAGATACAAAAGGAACAATATCTTATTCTTCTTAAAGAAATGACAAAATCTCGTTCATCATCTTCTTTTTCCTTTTCAACTTCATCAATTATAGATTGACTTATTTCTACTTCTTTTCCCTTGCCATGTAAGATTGAAGACTCCCCTTTGAACCATAAATGCTCTAGGCAACTCCACTTGTCACATCAACATCACCTCATTAGATAAAATTAGAACTCCAGTCAACCACTCATTACCCTCATCAATCTGCCCAGAAATGTTGGATCAATTATGTTGTGAGAGTTGAACGACGCTTCAATGCTCTATTGTACTTAATGAACTCTAGCATTGAGACACTTTAGCTAGAATCTATTTCTCTTCTTGGTATGAATGGAAAATAAGTTGTGGCGAGTAATTAATTCTCCCTCTATTTCAATTTATTTGTCTTATTTTCCGTTTTAGTCTATTACAAAAAGAATGTCTCTTTCCTAATGTGGTAACTCTTTAATTTCAAATTCTTGCTTGGCACTTTCCTAATGTGGTAACTCTTTAATTTCAAATTCTTGCTTGGCATGTTCAAAATTACAAGATTAAAGGACAATTGGGGCCATAATACATATTTTAAATTTAAGACCACAAGATTCAAACATCTTCTTAACTTTCTTAGCCTGATTAAACTAAGTCAAATACATTGAAACATAGGAAGTATCAGTTAGGACGATTGAGATACAATTTAGTTTATGTTAATTATGTCTTGAATTTTTCCTTGTACATTTTAGGAAACTCATAGTCCCTATTGGTTTAGTAGACCCTTTGTCCTAATAGATTTGGGAAAGGAAAATATTGTCCTTATAGGATTGGAAAAACCTTTTCCTTTTAGGTTTGTGACTACTTGGGATCTATATATAGGGTATATAGTTGGGGATTCTAAAGCATTGTATAGAACACAATGTAGTCCTAAGGGCTCTGAAAGCATTGTAAAAAGTTGTTCTTTTTCTTTCATAGTGGAAAACTCTCTCTGTTTTTACTGGGAGGAGTAGGCCTAGCCGAACCTCATCAAATTCTTGTTTTATTTGTCTTCTTTATTTTCTTTCTTTGTGATTGTGTGCTATTTAATCTATTATATTTTCACAATAATTGGTATCAAAGCTTGGTTGGGGTTTCCAGACATAATCAAGGGTTAAGATGTATAACAAAGTATGAAATAGAGAAATTTGATGGGGATCTAACTTTAGTCTATGGAAGATTAGAATGACATCGGCATTGGTGTTACAAGGGCTATGGAAGTCAATTGAGGAGGATTTTCAAAAGAGTTAAAAGAGTCAGAACAAGCAGAAGAAGAGGGCTTTGAGTGCGATATTCATGAGCGTTACAGATAGCGTTCTTAAGAAAATTGTTGAAGAGAAATTTGCAGCAATGGCATGGAAGAAGTTAGAAGATCTATATTCTAAGAAATTGCCGACAAACTGCCTCTACTTGAAAAAAAGTTTGTACAATCTTCGAGTATATAGTGTTCCATATTCGAGTGTAGTTGGTAGCATTATGTATGCCATGGTTTGCGCTCGTCCTAATATTTCACATGTTGTTCGTGTTGTGAGTAGGTACATAACATGTCCTAGTAAAGAACATTGACAGGTAGTGAAGTGGATCTTGAGATACTTGAAGGGTACTGCAGATGTGGGCTTGAATTTTTCTAAAGACAAGCTACATGAATCGGCAGTAGGTTATGTGGATTCGGACCATGCATGGGACTTGGATAAGAGAAGATCTCTGACGTGTTATGTTTTTACTTTTTCTAGTAGTGTCATCCGTTGGCATGTAGTTTTGCAATGTGGTATTGGTGTGTCCATCACAGCTGTGAAAGAGGCTCTATGGCTACAAGGCTTGGAACGAACATAACATATAATAGTCAGACATCATTTGATCCGAGACATTGTGTCTAAAGGGGCTGTTGATGTGAAGAAAGTGTCTACACATATATGATGGCCAAGACAGTCCTGATCAATAAGTTTAGGCATTGCGTAGACTTTATTAGTGTGAATTATACTCAGTAAGCCCATTGAATAGTTGAGAGCAAGGCAGAGAGACGTTATTTCAATTGATGAAAGGAATTCAAGCCAAGCGGAAGATTTGTTAATTATGTCTTGAATTTTTCCCTTGTATATTTTAGGAAACTCATATTACCTATTGGTTTAGGAGACCTTTTGTACTAAAAGATTTGGGAAAGGAAAATATTATCCTTATAGAATTGGGAAACCTTTTTCTTATAGGTTTGGGACTAGTTGGGATCTATATATAGGGTATATAGTAGGAGATTCTAAAGCATTGCATAGGACACAATGTAGTCCTAAGGGCTTTGAAAGCATTGTAAAAACCTGTTCTCTTTCTTTCATAGTGGAAAATTGTCTCTGCTTTTGCTGGGAAGAGTAGGCTTAGCCAAACCTCATTAAATCATTGTGTTGTTAAAAAAATTGTCTCTTTGACTGCAAAGGGTTCACAAGCAAAAGAACAACTTGAAAAAGATGTTATAGGTTACTCACGACAACTTATTTGCTAATTCACAACAAAAAGAGGAATAGGCTCGAGCTAATAAAGCATATCAGTGATCTAGTGTTCATTGAATACAAGACATTTGAGACGTCTTACAATGCTCTAAAATTAATTGATCCAAATTCTTTTGATGAAAGTAATGAGTCCAATGAATGGCTAATTAGAGTCTCTAAAAATCATGAAGATAAAGAAGTATTTGATGGAGAATCTGATTTTACTTGGGGTAATGTTGTTGAGGCAAGTGGAGTGAGGAAAACTTTTATGGGTTTAAGGGGAAGTTCAAACTTACAAAGAAAGGAAAAACAGGTATGTACAGGACCATCCGTAATTAATGAAGTTGAAGTGGCTCAAGAAAAAGATGTGCAATATAAGGATGATGATGAAGAAGATTTTCAGAATCTTATTCTTGATGAAGAATGGATTATTATTCTTTTAATGATTTTTTGTTTTAAGAATCATGTATTGAGAGTATTTTTTTGGCAAGTTTGTTCTTGTTTATTTTGATGATATTCTTGTATTAGAAATTCCTTAAATGATCATCTTCTTAATGTACAAACTGTTTTTGAAATATTTAAGACGGGGAAATTTTATGCAAACTTTAATAAATGTGATTTTTAGGGTTGTTTTCTTGGGGTTTGTAGCAAGAAGGGCATAGAAGTTGATGAGACCAAAGTAAAGGCTATAAGGGATTTACCAACTCTTAAGAGCGTTAAGAGGTTTGGAGTTTCCATGGGTTAGCAAGCTTTTATAGGAGGTTTTGAAGAGGATAGAGTATAGTAGTTGCCCCTTTATCCAATATGATTATGACAAGACCTTTGAGGTTGAGTTTCATGCATTGGGGAAGGCTATTTGAATCGTTCTCATGCAAGATCAGAATTTCGTAATGTGCTATAATGAACTTTTGTTTTTGTTATTGTTTCCTTATTAGATGATATGTTTTCTTCACTATCGTTTTTACTTTGCATACCTACTTTGATTTTCTATACTTGAGCCGAGGGTCCTCTGCAAGACAGCCTCTTTACCTCCACAAGGTAGGGGTAAGGTCTGTACACTCCATCCTCTCCAAACCCCACAAGTGGGATTTAACTACCAGGTATGTTATTGTTGTGGCTGTGGCTAATTGATAGTATTATCTTTTGCCTTTGATTTTTTTCATTAGGTCGGATAATCAAAGCCTTAATTACTTGAAAAGACAAGGTAAGTTGAATCAAAGGCATGCTACTGTGTAGAATTTCATTCAAGAAAACGATAATGTGGTTATCCATATGCTTTTTAGGAGATATGCCTTGATCAACATGTTGAGTGCTAAGTTGGAAGGTATAAAGGATTTTTATGCTAGTGATATTGAGTCTCACAATATCTATAGTGCTCGTTACTCTAATGTATTAGCTAAGATTAGACTGCTTCAACTTTGTCCAAAACAAACATAGGTGGAACTTCCCAGCACAAAAACGAGTTAGTTTGCTTGATTCTTGATCCCTCCTTTGCTAGTGCATCTGCCACTCTGTTTACTTCCCTGAAACTATGGTGAATTTGGGGGTTCCCCAGAAGTCAAAGGAGCTCCCTGCAATCAGTTAAAATAGTAACGTAAGAGGGATGATCATTTTTTATAAGATTTATGATCTCCTTACAGTCTGTGTGGATTTCTAGTGGTGCTAGGTGCTTTGATAGAGCGAAACGCAATCCCTGCATTAGAGCCTTACAGTTTCTCACTAGCCATATGTTCCATTTGGCCTTTTCTTTTAAGCAGAGTTAGGTCTCTTATTTTTTCTAACCAGTTCTCATAAGAGTCATTTATAATTTGGTTTATGTTGTGTAAGACTCCGAGTTCCTACCACATTTTGCTTACATTGCAGCATTCCAGGAAAATATGCTCTATACTTTCAGCCGTGTTACATAAATGACATAATTTATTAACATTTATTCCTATAGAGCTTAAGTAACTCCGGGAAGGTAATATGTAAGAATTTTATTTTGTTAGGACATTCGAGATTCCATATCCAATTGAAAAACTTTGTTGTACAATGATTTTCAGGGACAGATTTTGTTAAGAGTTTATAGACTGAGCTAGTTGTTAGTGTGCCGTTTGGGCTTGGTTTCCAGGTGACTGAATCTTCTCTCTCGCGATGATACTTATAGGTAACTCAAAAGAAATAGATTGCGAGGTGCTTAGCTGCGATATCCTTCATTTGGAGAGGACCTTGTATTTGTTCCCTAATGGTTTTAATATTTGGTAGCCACTTATCAAACCAGAAGGATGTGGTGCGCCCGTCTCCTATCACCCATTCTATTCCTAGCTTGCATATATTCCAGCCCCGGACTTTGTTGTTTATTTCAAGGCATATGATAAAATTGGAACGATAAATGGCTTGTCATGTGGTTGCTTTCTAGGCTATCAGTAGATCGTTCGTAGCTTTCTAAGTCAGATTATGCTGATTTTGACTCTGATGGAGGTAATTTGGTATCTTAGGTTGATTGTGGACCTGATTACTCAAAACTCGTGTCATAGTCTCTCTATTTCAATTTCTATCTTCTTCTTTCTCTATTTTTTTTCTGTCTTACTAATCGTTTGATCTGTTACGTGTCGACTTCTTTCACCTCCTTTTTGTAATTTTTGTTTTCTATGGCATGATTGTCATTAAATACTGATGATGGTTTTAGGTAAACCTTTACATGGTTTAATAATCGTGTGTGTTTTAAATCTCTTCAGCTACTGCCTTGACAAAATCACGTTCACTGAATTTGTCCCTTGGGTGTGCGACATATGTAAGGAGAATGAAATCACTAGAACAACGAATTCTGATGCTGTCCTACCTAGAACTGATTTGGTAGAGTATAATCATGCTGCACGACCTGTTGATGATCCTATTTGGAGGTGAGTAGGTATCTCACAGATTATTCGGAATTTATCTATATGGACCTGTTGTATACATTGTGAATAAAATTGTCTGTTTTCTTGCACATTTTCCGGCAGGGGTTGCTTTAATACATGGAACGAGGAGTATAAGCTTGACGGAGTTGTTGCTCACCTCTCCGACAAAACAAGCCAAAGTGTTTCTGAAAAAGCAAAGCTACTTACACTTCATCTTCACTTTGAAATGGTTTCAAAAGCCGATTTATGGCCTCGGTATTTCAACACATCAGAGGCTACTGATGCTGACATTGAATTGTTTTTCTTCGCCTCGGAGGCAAGGTAATAATTACCTTTGTTGTCATTTTAATTTTCATCAAATTTGCTTTGTTGTCATTTTCATTTTCTCCTTATAGACACCAGCAGGAATTTGATCGTTTGGTCGAAGATATGATTGGTGGAGAACATGCTCTCCGAGCATTAACGCCATACGGGGAGCTGTTGGTTTTCACATCCACAGAACTGCCCTTGCGTCACTGGAGTAAGTTTTTACTTATGGGGCTTAGATGTTAGTTTTCATTAGATGTTGTTATTTTGTGTTCATTGTAAACTTATTTGAGAAACTGGTTGGCAGGATACCAACTGAACTGCTACTTATGGGGCATTTTCAGAGCGACACAGGCTGGTTCTAGTAGCCATCTACTGGTACCAAATGGGATTCAATCTGGGATGGTACGTCAAACTCCTGACACAGTTTTGGCTGCCAGAGACGTTGCGAACGATAGGGCCCCTACTGAGGATGAAGCACAAGTTATGACAGTCGAGTTGGGAAGAGGCAAGAGGATCAAGAAAACAATTGCTAGGTTGGATGACTATGATTGTAGTCGGGATTAAAGTTGGTTTGTATTGGAGCTTGTCTACCATTTGACTGAAATTAAACTTGCCATTAAACTTTGTGATGGACAAAAGTTTCACATTATTCACTATGTTTCAGATCTTAGTATTGCTGTTTCTCGAGGATTTCTCGATTGGTGTTACTTGTTGTATTGTATTGTATTGCTAGTTTAAATTAAATATCATGTTTGTTTTATTTGTCACTTAAATTTTACTCAATTGTATCATATCGTTTATATCCATCATTAGGTAATGACGATAAGTCTCATAGTGAAACGACCGATTTGGCATGATCGGATCGTTACCTTAATATTTTCTTCTTATTTTGTCTTTACTTATTATTTAATAATCTTATTTAATTCTTTATCATACCTATTTACAGTAGTTCTACCCTGTACCCTACTTTTCTTGTAGGTTTATTATTCAAATTGTTGATGACTTGACATAATGTAATGACGGAGAAGGATACAACACAATAGGATACATAATACTTTCACCCATTGTGCTAAATAAACACATGAAGGAATTAACTTAACAGATTCAATGGAAGAAATTTTTCCAGGAGACGCCATGTTCAAATGCAATAGAAATTCAATAGAAACATCAAATGTGAGAATTAAAAAAAAAGCATAATACTTAAATGTGTCCTTCAACTTGGCCTCATTTCACATTTATGCCTCTAACTTTGGGTGTGCACAAGTAAGTACTTTATCATGTGTAAAGTTGAACAAGTAGACACATTAGTCCAATGTGGCATAATACTCATTGGACACCACGTAGGATGAAATTTGCCATGTAGGATGCCACGTAGAATGTGTGTGTCAAGCAAAAGGGCATATTTATGTATTATGCCTAAAAAAATGCTAGATGTTCCAGAATGGAAGGCGAAATATTATGTAGTAGTTGACTGAAGTAATCCACCTTTGCATCATAAACGATTACAAGCGCCAACAATAACGACAACATACCCAGTGAAATCCCGCAAGTGAGGTCTGGGGAAGGTAGAATGTACGTAGACCTTACTACTACCTTGTGGAGGTAGAGAGACTATTTCCAAAAGACCCTCAGATTCAAGTGCAACAAATCCAGGTACAAAAAAGACGGAGACAGTGAAGATAATATATCAAGTAACAAGGTAACAACGCAAAGTCTACATGAGTAAAGAAGCCGAAAACAACAATAAAATAAAAAATAATTCGATGCACAAAATATTCCTCGTTAACACTGTCATTAATTTGAACATAAAGCCTCATGATTTCAGTCTCATATTCTTCGACTGGTTGATTTTTATCAGTGAGAATTTCTGGAACTGTAGGCTCCAAAGAAGGTCGTTGTAGCTAAAATGAAGCCGGAGAAATTGAAGGTGGTGAATCCATTGTTCGAGAAGCATACGAAGCAGTTCAGAATCGGCAGCTCTGACGAGGTTTGTGAATTGGCCGGAAGTGGTCGGAAACCAGAGGAAGAAGTGGATTCTCAAGCAGCATTGAACGTTCCTTCTGCTACCAATCAATTCTCCAAGACACTCTATACGAATATCGGTCCGTGTTCTGTTTCTATTTGCTGCTTGTTGAAATGTTGTTTGAACTGCAATGAGAAATGTGATCAATTGAAGTGTGCTGCCTAACTGTCAATGAATTGAGTTGAGAACCACAAGGTTTTAGCTTCAAATTCTGGAGGCAAAAACGCTAGGTAGCTTTGGTGATTTGATTGATTTCCTATCGTACATAGCTTAGAGTTTTACTTCTATTATATAGAATAAGAAATTTTCCTACGAAGTGATTCATCATTGTACACAAGCTTCAAAAGAAGAAAAAGAACAATTTTGATTTCTCGCCGACTTAAGACTTAGCCTTGATGGATAGAGTTACCAAGTACAACCCAATACCTAGTGAGGAAGGAGGGGAATTAAGCAGGTACTCGCGGAATTACATGCAAGCTTGCCTGAACAACCCGATACATGAAGGTGTTTGTGTTTCTTGCTTCTTTTTAGTTTTTGCTCTAACATTCAGTCCCTCTAGTGGAGAGCTTCTATAAACCTTTAAAAACTGCTCCATCGGGATGTTTGTCAATCGTGGAGTTTAAGAAAGAAAGACAGGCGTTTGGTACATACCAAAGTACTTCTGGTCTTAACTTAGATAAAAGAAGTCATAGAATATATATAGAAATGTGTTTGTTTTTTTTTTTTGGGAACACATCAAAAAGAAAGACGGAATATTTGTTTATATGATTTCAGTCTCTTTCAAGTCATTGTTTCATGCTCTCCTTTAATATGATGGCTAAGCAAGTTACTAAATGTTAGCGGTATCCCTATATATCCTCTTTTTATTATTTTGGCTTAAAAACAAGTGCTTATAAGCATTTCTTTTATTTTATCCATACACTCCAAAACTGCTTAAAACTTAAAAGCACCTAAAATAAGTCAATCCAAACAGACTCTCAGACTCACGAAGCCTTTAATCCTGTCTCCAGGATATTTCATTACCATTTACCTTTTGTTGTTGATGTCCTTACAAAACAAAGCACAGTTAGTTGTGATTCTTCATAACGTTGATCCAATAGAGTTGTTTAGGATCAGCAAGCAACATCAAGTGTTAGTATTCTTAAATTTACTTTCTTCGTAGAAAAGAAGCTCATGGTATTGTGTTTATGTCCAGATTGTTCATAAGAAAACTGCTTCAGCTCTATGCTTGACAACGGTGAAGAACGAAGATAAAATGGAGTTCAGCAGAGTATTGGAAGCAATTAAAGTAAATAAGCATAATCACTAATTAGTTTCTGTTTTCATTATCCCATATGTCGTTTTAATCTAATCCGATTCCTTTTTCAGGCCAACTTCAACGATAAGTATGAGGAGAACAGGAAGAAATGTGGTGCTGGTATCATAACAACAAATTCAGTGTAATTCTACTGTAATCTTATAAGTGAGTGAAATTTGAGAGGGGTGATATGTACTCGAAAAACTCTCAGTTCAAGTAAAACATAACATAATCTGTTCGAAAAGAAATCTTAATAGTGAAGAAGTCATTGTGGAAAATAATGAAGAAAAGAACAATAACAAAAATATATAATATGACAATCGAAGTAAAGAAAATAACAAATAATAAAAAACTAAGATAGTAGGAAAATAGTTATAGTAATAATAAGGGATAATTTTAGAGACCTCCCTCGATGTTTCGCTCTATAACACTCACCTTCCTTGTGATTTATGATATTACGCCTACCTCCCTTATTTTCATTTTCTTGTAACCTATTTAAAATAAATATAATTTAGTTTATATTTGACTATTTTACCCTTTTATATATTAATTCCTTCATATTAATAAATATTATATAAAAAAAACTCATTTAACAAATACTTTAAATAGAAATCAGCACAAATAAATTTTCTTAAGAATTGAAAGTCCTCTTCTTCCAAACTTCCACGTTATTAGTTCACTCATGCAAGTTTAGATCTAATTTTCAACGATTTATCTTTATTTATTGGAATCATTTTTCTTCTCAGCTCGTGGAAATGTTTGACTAGAACAAAATCTGATCGTTCTTATCAGATTTCTCTCTTGAAGAGTTCATTTTTACCTTTAATTTGAAGAAATTTTTGCTAGAAAAATGATGGGTTATTGTGGGGGGAAAATCGTCATTGAATTGGTAAAGGTGAAATAGAGATGAAGAGTTAATGATTGGTGAAATGGTGGGTCAGGTTGAATGAAGACTTTGATCTTTGTTTGATTAAAAAACACACACGCGCGCGCACACATATATATATATATAAATATAATAATAGTATTAATGTATTTGTGCTGATTTAGTGTTTAAGTATTTGTTAAATGAGTTATTATTTTTGATAAAATATTTATTAATATGAAGAAATTAATATATAAAAGGGTAAAATTGTCAAATGTAAATTAATTTATATTTATTTTAAATAGGTTTAAAGAATGGTTACAAGAAAATGAAAATAAGGGAGGTAGGCATAATATCATAAACTACAGGGGAGGTGGGTGTTATAGAGCGAAACCTGCAGGGAGGTCTCTGAAATTATCCCTAATAATAATGATAACGGAAACAAGCTGGAATTTTTTTTATGCAAATACAAAGAAGGAATTGTAAATTAAGGACTTAACTTGCCTTTTTGAGTTACTAGTTTTGAATTGATAATTTATATATATTTATGGAATATTTAAGATAAATACAAAAAATATATAGAGTAAGGCCTCATTTGTTTTCATTAAGATTAAAATGTCCGAATCTGAATGCACATTTGAAAAGAAGATGTTGTCAGTCAACTCTTGAGATTCACAGGGACATTCTATGAGTCGTGGTTTGAACCACGAGTCGTAGATAACTTTGTAGATGAAGATTCAGAGACTGTGCTGAAAAGTTTGAATTCTACGAGTGGCAACCACGAGTCGTAGAAGTTTTCACGAGCCATAGACGTGGATCGTAGAAGAGCAACTGAAAATGTGCAAAAAGTCTAATTTTTACGAGTGGGTACCACGACCCATAAAAGCATTCAGGAGCCGTATATAGAGATCGTAGTTGAAGTACTGCAGGGGTGCTTAAAAGCCTGACTTTCACAAGTGAAAACCATGGACCGTAAAAGGCTTTACAAGTCGTAGTCCATGTTCGTAGAAAAAGACATGTAGGTTCTGCTTGCTTGATTTCACAAGAGGATTCCGATCCATAAAACTATCCACAACTCGTAAAATGCAGTTGTAAAAGATGTCGAAGACTGTTTTCATGGTTTGTTTAGGATAGGTATAATGTTTATAAATATTTTTTCTAGGTTTTCTTTTATAATTCATGCTCGTTTTCTAATTTAAAACTTAAGGATAAAAGAATACTTTACTTTTTTATTGAATTTTTAGAGAAATCATAAGTTTGGTTCTTGGCTTTTGACTTTGAGTTGTAAATCAAAATTTCGGGTTTCTACGATTTATCTTGTAAGCATATGATTGTGCATTATTCATTAATCATTGATGTTATTGTACAGTTATGAGAAGCTAAACCCACCACTAGAATTGTAGGAATCATGAATAATTAACAAAGTAGGCCTAATTAATAATTAGGAATTGCTAAACAGTATACATGTGTGTATTGTTAATTTCTTTGTATTGATTGATTTTTAACAATTGCAAACGTTAGAACTCGCCTTATTCTTACTTGCTGGACCAAAGGAGTAAAGAATGGGAAAATGAATTATACAAAGGAGATTTGAGGCTATCAAGCCTCATCTAATAGATTGACCGTGTCCGAAAATAGTTAATTTGAGATCAAAGATAAGGGTTGGTAAAGCAAACACCTATAGACGGACCAAGTTGTGTGGTAATATTCATCTATTTAGGGGACCAACCACTTAGGTGAACTTAACTTACGATCTTGGATGCTACACACCTGAAAAGGTTACTAATATAAGGTCTCACTGCGTTATTAACTCATGGGGATCTCACAAAACTATATTTTCATCTCTCATTGATTTAAAACACATTAAATTGATACTATGTTACTTGTTTAAATTTGAATATATAAAGAGTGCTTTATACTTCTTTTCAGAAGTGTAATTTGAGTGTATCATTAACGGTATACAATGTTGACAAATGGTGGTTATTATATAGATATTAGTGGATGTAATAATGATTGATGGCGATGATTGCAAATGATGGCTAATGGTGACGACAAATGATTTTGCTGAGGATGGTGGTTGCAGATGGTAGTAGGTAGTGATTGACGGAGGTGGAAGTTGTGGCTGAAATAGTGGTTATGGATGGTGGGTGAAAGTAGATGGAGTAGCGGTGAACTGTCATATTTGTACAAATTCTTTAATAGACATCTTAATGATATTGAGATTTTGTTATAGATCTTAATAATTCAGACCTATTCAGACCCATTAAGTGGTTGTAAAATAAGAAAACAAGCGCACTTAATGATTAAGATTCAAACCTACAAAACGAACATACTTAATATTTGAGATCCGAATGATTAAAATTAAGGCCTCTCACTAAAAAAAATGAGGCATTTATAACCTTGTCACTATGTTAATGGTACAAATATACCTTTTTAGTAGACGGAAATGACATAAGTTAATTTTATTAAAATAAAAGTCATGTAAGAGTGGATATATTTGATCTTTCTCGTAAAGTTCATGAATATATTACATTTTTTTCATTAAGTCAAGGGGTATATCTAATCTTTCTCACACACGATGAATTTAAATTTATAGCCTTGATGATCAAATTTATCATTTTCACTTATTTTCTTGTTGGTGTGCTGGGAAAAAAATATATGTAAATACAAAAAATAAATTATAAATTTAGGACTTAATTTGCCTTTTGGGTGAGGTGAACACCACATAACATCCCGTCTTACCATTTGTTCATTCTTTTTTTAAAATTTATTTTATTCACTCTTTTCTTTTTACTTCTCACATTTTTACACTAAAAATTGAAAAAAAACAAAAAAAATCTCGATAAAGATAACTTAATACTTCATGGGAAAGAGATTTATAATTCTTTGTATCTAGAAGGCCTTCTTCAATCTCATTACATCTCTTCATGGGCTTAAAATGTGTCCTTCTCTTAATTAGTATATGAGCTTGGGTCTATAAGGAACAAATATATTTTTTAAATTTTGCGATATTGACCAAAATATATCCCTAATAAAAATGTGTGCATGTATATGTACCCTTATGTTTAAGAAATGGTGCACATACACCCTTGCGGCCAACTATGTAGAATATGAGTAGATGAACAATCACAATTTATAATTACCCTTAATAAATGTATTTTAAATTAGATAAAATTACAATTATGAGTTATAGTTTCTTACAAGACTTCATTATTGACTGTTTTGGTAAAATATAAAAGTCGAATAATGTTTTAAATAAATATAGTTTTTTTGATTTTGATTGTCAATTAAAGAGTCATTTAATTCTTTGTTTTATTAAATAAAATTATCTTTTTCCCAAAAAAATATTAAATTGCTTCAAGATATCAGCCTTAATTGTGGATAGCCAGATGAAAAGGACATTTCCTTTTAAGTGAAAATAAATGTATTATAAATTAAATAAAATTATAATTATGAGTTATAATTTCTTACAAGACTTCGTTATTGACTGTTTTGATAAAATATAAAAGTGGAATAAAGTTTTAAATAAATATAGCCTTTTGATTTCAGTTGTCAATTAAAGAGTCCTTTAACTTTTTGTTTTATTAAATAAAATTATTTTTTTCCAAAAAAATATTAAATTGCTTCAAGATATTAGCCTTAATGGTGGATAGCCAGATGAAAGGGATATTTTCTTTAATGTGAAAAACACTTATTCCTATGATTATGAAATTATAATAAAAATTTTTTATCCATTTAAGATTCGTGTATGTTTTGCTCTCCTTAGACCTTACCTACGAGATTACATTAATCTATAAAGTTTGACCAACCTATCATACATATAAACTATAAAGTTTCTGTTATTTTCATTGCCTAGCTTCAGCATCACGCTAATTCTATTCAACAAAGAGTGATTGGCTAGGATTTTTTGAATTCTCAAAAAAAAATAAAAAATTTGTCTCTCCATACTCGCCTACTAGATTCTAATGTAGTTCGGTCTATTCACCAATCTCCAATTGTTTTTAATTCCAGCATGGTATGTCTCTTTGAATTTCCTCACTTTTGCCTTGTTTGATTTAGTATAATTTTATACACTTTTTGATTGTTATAAATTTATTGTGTTTTCTTTCATGGGTAAGAGTTCCAATTAAATTTTGAAAAAGGAGATCTTATTTTATACATGATAGTTAATTATAATTTGATAATTTTTTTCAATTAGCAATATAATATTTTTTTAATAAATCGTCATACACGAATAGACATATATAAATTATTGTACATTACCTAACACCACAAACGCTTATATCTTAAGTAAATTCGTATGGATTATAGTTTTGAAAACTTTTTCAATTGAGTCAATTATTGCACAAACTATCAAAATTATTTTAGTAGTAGAAATATCTAAAAATAGAATTATAAATTCATCTGATTGAGTATACCAATTAGAGTATCATTTTTACTTGTATAATATTTTGTATTACTTTTAATTACAAAAATTGGTCTAAATCATCAATATTTATAGTGATTGTTACGCTTTAAAAAATTCAAAGTTAAAACAATGTTAATTAGTTTGAACTTGAAATGTCTAAGAAGACACCTCAAAAAATTGAAGACAATTTTATAAAGCTAATGTTAAAACGTGATTGATTCAAATTGAAGTGAAGTAGAAAAAATTAGAAGTGAAACGTAATTACAACTTTAATTGCCTATAATTTTTATTTATAATCACATCAATCGTGCTTTAAGAAAATACAAAAACTTTGAAAAAATGTGGTATTCTAGTTACAATATATAGTATAATTTTCTTGATGAAGAGGATTCAGATTGTGGTACTCTACCTATCTCCACCAACACAACCATAGAGAGAGAGAAAATATGTATGACTTGATTCATTAGAGTCCCTAAAACTGGAGAGTGAAGACTATGACATGCTTTAATTTCTTGCTTGAATCTCCATTATATAGAGTACCTGAATCTTTTGCATTATTTGTATATTGTTATGCATATGACTGTAGTTTTAATAATTATTTTGCCATGTTGTGCAGGCTCCGACAACATGTCTAAACTGCGGTGACAAATTATTCTCTAATGCTTTTGTTTATTGTGTAAACTGTGATGAAGTTGTCGTACATTGGTATGCTTAGATTCTTACTAAATGTCATTGTTATATTTCTGCTCTGCTGGTTTTGCATGAATGTGAAAAGAAACTATTTCTCTTCTTGGTATGAATTGCAAATAAGTTGTGGCAAGTAATTAATTCTCCCTCTATTTCGATATATTTGTCTTATTTTCTGTTTTAGTCTATTACAAAAAGAATGTCTCTTTCCTAATTTGGTAACTCTTTCATTTCAAATTCTTGCATGGCATGTTCAAAATTACAAGATTACAGGATAATTAGGTACATAATACATATTTTTAATTTAAGACCACAAAATTCAAACATCTTCTTAACTTTCTTAAACTCCGTACCCGATCAAACCAACATAAACAAATTGAAACATAGGAAGTATTAGTTAGGACAACTGAGATACAATTTGGTTTAGTAATATACTGAATTTGTCTTCTTACATGTTCAAACACACTCCAATTCCTCTAACATTCGGACGAGCTACAAGTTAGACTTAGAACTTTGATGGAAAACTTTTGTAAGTGTGGAGTGGAAGAACCATATTGCTCCCACCATTCAACTTGGTGTTGGTTTTCATTTATGAAATTATGATTCTTAGATTAAAAAAAACAATTGTTTTTTTTGGCTCTGCAAAGGGTTCACAAGAAAATGAACAACTTGAGAAAGATGTTATGGGTTAGTCACGACAACTTATTTGCAAATTCACACCATAAAGAGGAATAGGCTCAAGCTAAAGCGTCTCAATGATCTAGTGTTCATTGAATACAAGACATTTGAGACGTCTTACAATGCTCGAAAATTAATTGATCCAAATTCTTTTGAAGGAAGTAATGATGAGTCCAATAAATGGCTAATTGGAGTCTCTAAAAATCATGAATATAAACAAGTATTTGATAGAGAATATGATTTTACTTGAGGTAATGTTGTTGAGGCAAGTGGAGTGGTGAAAACTTTTATGGGTTTGAAGGGAAGTTCAAACTTTTATGGGTTTGAGGAGAAAAGGAAGCATGTACAAGACAATCCCTAATTAATGAAGTTGAAGTGGTTCAAGAAAAAGATGTGCAATGTAAGGATGATGATGAAGAATATTTTGAGAATCTTGTTCTTGATAGAATAAATATTATTCTTTTAAAATTTTACTTTAATAAAGTGAGTGTTGCTCTTCTCGCTTAAAGAAATATGGTCTTTGTTTGTTTTTTCGCTCATCACCAAATCCAAATGAATCCGAATGTTGAATGAAAGACCACTTTAAAACAAAGTAGGGCTTATATAAATGATTTGTGATTGCTTATTTGTTGTAACAAATGTACCTTCATATGTTTAAGAATCGTGTCTTTAGAGTATTCTTTTGGCAAGTTTGTTCTTGTTTATTTTGATGATATTCTTAGACATTTCTTAAATGATTATCTTCTTAATGTACGAACTATTTTTGAAATACTTAAGAGAGGGGAATTTTATGCAAACTTTAATAAATGCAATTTTTAGGGTTGTTATCTTAGGGTTTGTAATAAGAAGGAAGGGCATAGAAGTTGATGAGACCAAAGTAAATGCTATAAGGGATATACCAACTCTTAAGGGTGTTAAGAGGTTAGGAGCTTCCATGGCTTAGCAAGCTTTTATAAGAGGTTTTGAAGAGGATAGAGTATAGTAGTTGCCCCTTTATCCGATATGATTATGACAAGACCTTTGAGGTTGAGTTTCATGCATTGGGGAAGGCTATTTGAGTCGTTCTCACGCAAGATCAAAATTGTATAATGTACTTTAGTGAACATGTGCATAGTGCTATAATAAACTATATTGCATATGATATGTTCTTCACTGTCGTTTTTCCTTTCCATATCTACTTTCATTTGCTATACTTGAGCTGAGGGTCCTCTAAAAATAGTGGAGGTAGGGTTAAGGTCTGTGTGCACTCTACCCTCCCCAAATCCGACAAGTGGGATTTCACTACCGTGTATGTTGTTGTTAGGGCTTTAGCTAATTGACAATGTTGTCTTTGGCCTTTGATGTTTTTTATTAGTTTGGATCATCAAAGCCTTAATTATTTGAAAAGACAAGGTTATAAGTTGAATCAAAGGCATGCTACTGGGTAGAATTTCATACAAGGAAATGATAATGTGGTTATCCATATGCTTTTTAGGAAATATGCCTTGATCATCATGTTGAGTGCTAAGTTGGAAGTAAGGTTTCGAACAAGTAAAGGATTTATTTTTGCTAGTGATATTGAGTCTCGCAAAAACTATAGTGCCCGTTAGTCTAACGTTCCATGAAAGAGTTGTTCTCTATAGGCCCATAATGGTGGAATGATGGAACACTTTTGGGTTCATAAGACACTAAGACATTTTGTCAGAAAAAACTATTGGCCACACATGAGATGGAATGTAAAAAGGATGCATAGCCAGTATCAAGAACACAAGCAAACTAATGTTGACTCAAGGTTTATAACACTTTTGCTTTATTATGAATGGACCTAGGTTGGATATTTCTATGGACTTAGTTGTTTCTTTCAAGGCATATGATAAAATTGGAACGATAAATGGATTGTCATGCAGTTGCTTTCTAGGTTATCAGTAGATCGTTTGTAGCTTTCTAAGTCCGATTATGCTGATTTTGACTCTCTTGTTTGTTGTTCTAGTTTGGTATACTGATTGTGGACCTGATTAGTCAAAACTTGTGTCGTTGAACTGATGGTTTTAGGTTAATCTTGTGTGTTTTAAATCTCTTCAGCTACTGCCATGACAATGAATTTCCAATCAGGAATTCTGATGCTGTCCCAACTGGAACGGATTTGGTAGAGCATAGTCATGATGTACAACGTAACCCGTTGATGATCCTATTTGGAGGTGAGGAGATATCTCACAGATTATTCGTTTGCGTTATAATTTATGGACCTGTGAATGAAAATGTCTGTTTTCTTGCACATTTCTTGCAGAGGTTCTTTTAACGTATGGAACGAGAAGTATGAGCTTGACGGAGTTGTTGCTCACCTCTCCGACAAAGCAAGCCAAAGTGTTTCAGAGAAAGCAAAGCTATTTTTACTTAATCTTCACTTTGAAATGGTTTCAAAAGCTGATTTATGGCCTAAATATTTCAACACATCAGAGGCTAATGCTGATGACATTGAATTATTTTTCTTCCCCTCGGAGGCAAGGTAAGTACTTTATATGTTCACCATTTTACGCTTAGTACTTTTCATCAAATTCGCTTTGTTTGTCATTTTTATTTTCTCCATACAGACACCAAGAGAAATTTGATCGTATGGTTGAAGATATGATTGGTGGAGAACATGCTCTCCGAGCATTAACACCATATAGGGAGCTGTTGATTTTCACATCCACAGAACTGCCCTTGCCTCACTGGAGTAAGTTTTTACTTATGGGGCTTAGATCTTCATTAGATGTTGTTATTTCGTGTTCTTTGTTAACTTATTTGAGAAACTGGTTGGCTGGCAGGATACAAACTGAAATGCTACTTATGGGGCATTTTCACAGTGACACAGAGTTCTAGTAGTCGTCTACTGGTACCAAACAGGATTCAACCTGGGATTGTATGCCAAAAGGATAGGGGAATCAATATCCGCTTCTTTATCTACCATTTGACTGAAATTAAACTTTGTGATGGCAAAAGTTTCGCATTATTCACTATGTTTTTAGATCTTAGTGTTGCTGGCTCTTGAGGATTTCTCGATTTTCAACAAATATAAACAGTTTTTTTTTTCTTCAATGATGTTATGTGAAATGTTACCATATGTAATATGTCATCTGTTTAGCTATAAAAGGTAGTTTTGGTAGTAGGCAACAGACAGTACATTCACATTTCACAGTATAGTTAGTTAAATATGCTCAACCATGTATCACAGTAAGATTAATATTTACCAATAATTTAGGGAATAGTAGTGTTATTATGAGTTAAAGGATAAAAAACACACCTTTAGTATTTTAGTTTTTTTTTATAATTTCATACATGAACTATTAAGCGTGTAAATTTCTTAACTAAACTATCACAAAATGTTTATTAAAACACACCTGAACTATCAGTTGTTTACTTTCCCTACCTGGACAATGATAATATTTCATATAGAAAAAGTGAACAACTAATAATTCAGGCGTGTTCCGATAAACTTCTGATGATAGTTTACGTAGACACACATGATTGCTCGAGTATTGAGACCTTTTGGATGTGTTTTAACCATTCACTTTATTATTATCTCTATATATTCTTAGGTCAACATCCTCTTTCATTTTTGTTTTCCCTGGAATACCCTTAAGAGTACATTGCATCGATAAAGGGGGTATTTTTTTGAAAAATTGATATAGATAGTTGCTAACCAAAATAAATACATACTCTATCCGTCCAAAAGTAAGTGTTATTTTAGCAAAAATTATGTTTATTAACAAATGAGAAAAAGCTTAAATATATCATCGAACTTTGAGAAAAGGTTTATGTATGTCATCCGTTTAAAGTTTGGCTCATCTATGTCATTTCTGTTTAAGGAAAGGTTCATTCATGTCATTATTTGTTAACTGAAAAAAGTTTCGATTTTGCAAAATCACTTTTTACACATGGTCAATTATGATTCGGCTACATCATTAATTAAATCATTTTTTAAAAAGGAAAAGGCTCAAATATGCATCGAACTTTGAGAAAAGACTCATTTACTTCATCGTTTAAAGTTTGACTCATTTATGTCATTTCAGTTAACAAATAATAGCATGAATGCGCCTTTTCTCAAACGAAAATGGCATAGATGAGCCAAACTTTTAACGGATGACATAAATGAGCATTTTCACAAAGTTCGATGACATATTAGGGTCTTTTCCCTTAATAAATACATGTATAATTTACTAAAATTAGTTAATTTAATAATATTTTGAATTTTTAAGATCATACTTATTTTGGACAAAAATAACTTCTTGTTGTTGAAACTTGAAATAACATTTATTTTTAAACGGAAATAGTAATTGATATTTAATTTGGCAATTATTTTGAGGGATCAAGTATATATTAAAACCCCTATAAAAATATTGTCCAAATTTGTCCTAATTCACCCTTTTGTCACCCTGCCTCCAATGCCACTTTTAGGGGTTTAGCAGAAGAACGATAAAATTGATTTTTCATTCCGAAATATTGTCACCATATTCTAATATACATTAATACATACAGCTGCTAATTGCATTAACCTTCTAATTTTTGTCTCAATTCTTATGCAGTTGTTTCTGGGTCCTTACATTTTTTTGTTTCCGCCATGGTATGTTCATAAGTGCTTCCTCATTTGTCTGGTTAGCTTTAGTATTAATTCTCATTGATTTTTTTTATTTATGGCAAGTTATAATTATCTTTGTTGACTGTCATTGTGTTTTTCAATGTAGTACTATTTCTTATTTTAGAACTGTGTTGTTCGAGTTAGCTTGTGTACACCTGGAGACAAAAGATACTTTTGATCTTGTACATATGGTGTAATTTTCTTTGATGAAGGGGATTTGGATTGTGGTACCCTAGCTCCAAGGCTTGAGCAAATGAGAAGAAATCACATGGTGTTTTTGTATCTGTTGGGGCTTGAATGTTAGACCTCATAGTTCTCAATCCCAATATGATGGATATATCTTTTAATCTCTTTGTCTCAATTTATATGACTTAGTTTGACTTGGCACGGATTTTAAGAAAGAAAGAAAGATTTTTGAAATTTATAGTCTAAAATAAGTCATAGATGTTTGTGTGGCTATAAATCAATTCATTAATGGTAAAATGAGCATTTTAAAGTTAAATTACTATTAAATATAGAAATATGTAATTCTTTTTGTGACTGATTAAAAAGGAAAGTGAGTCATATTATTGGTATAGAAGGAGTACTTGTTTTAGAACCATGTTGTTCGGAATTAACCTCTCTACCTTTAATAGGTAGGGGCACTATCATTATGTTGTTGTTTGTTGTTAAAGTTTAGGCCAACTTGTACACACCTAGACTGATTTCACGGGGTACCTACTACCAGTGGTGTAGCAAGGATTTTCAAGATTCAAAATATGATGAAGTAATCATAGGAAGAAGCCCTAAGGAGATTTAATAACTAGTTTATACACATAAAATATAATTTTGATATTGTATATATGGTGTAATTTTCTTTGATGTAGGAGATTTGGATTGCGGTACCTTAGCTCCGCCTTTGCCTTCTCTACCACCGACACAAGTACCAAGTGACTATCTCCACCAAAGCTTGGGCAGATGAGAAGAAATCACTTGGGTGTTTTTGTATCCGTTGGGGTTTGAATGTTAGACGTCATAGTTCTTAATCCGTTTTATTGATCACTGGGCCACACTTTTGGGTGAAATATGGTGGGTATATTTATTGATCACCTTTTTTGTCGTTCACGGTGTATTTAGTTTTATACCACAAGGTCCACCATAGAGAGGACAAATTTGTATCTATTCAGTCTCCATTGACAGCACAGCTCTGAAAGAACTTTTTACTAGTAGATTTGTTGTTTCGCCATGTTCTCTTTGTTTTGACGGAACTTTCGGTTTAACTTTGCTTGTTATAGTTTGTGGATTGTGAAATTGTTTGGCAAAATAAGAAATTTCATGTGTAGACATGGTATTATTGTGTATGTATTCTTTTACTTAAACGGCATTAACCTGTTTATAGTTGCATAAAATCCAACATAACAAAAACTTGGCATTATTTGTATATTGTTTTGCATATGGCTGCATTTTTAATTATTATTTTGCCATGTTGTGCAGGTGATAATATGTCTACAGTGTGGTGACAAAGGATTCTCTAACGCCTTTGTTTTTTGTGTAAAATGTCTTGAAGTTGCTGTACATCGGTAAGTTAGATTGTTACCAAACGTCATTGTTAAAGTTCAGTCATTTTACCGTCTCTTACTAGCTTTTGTTTTTCATTTTTGCTCTTGATTTCTGCCCTGCTATTTTGCATGACCGTGGAAAGAATTGCCTTATTACTAGCTGGAACATGCATATTAGTTGATGATGGAACTAAGATGATTTCCTTCAAGATCATCAGAACATGTTCTTGGTATTTATCAACTGTAATTATGAAAGAAAATATTTAAGACCGTTCTGTAAATCCTGTTTTGTTTTGGACTAGCGATATGCGTATAGTTCTACTCTTCCGATAAAGGTTAACTCAAGATGAACATTTCAGCAGGCAGAAGTTTTTTCGGAATCATATCGTCTATAGCAATGATTTTGACAGAGAGAAGTGTAAAAAAGAGACAAGGAAAAGAAAAGCTTAAGCAATGTTTCAGCAGGCAGAAGTTTAATCCTGACTTCATTGATGAGATTGGCTTTTTCATCTTTTGCCACAAAAAGAAAAGCTAAATCTGATAAAACTGGCATCCAAGGGTGTGGCCTAGTGGTCAATGCAGTGGTTGAGAGCCATGAGGTCTTAGGTTCAAATCTCAACGGAAACAAAAAATACAGGTGATTCTTCCCATCTATCCTAGCATTGGTGGACCGAGTTACCTCGTACATGTTGCTGGGAGGTGGAAAATATCCCGTGGAATTTGTCGAGCCAAAAGCTGGCCCAAACACCACGGTCATAAAAAAAATCTGATATAACTGTTTGCACCAGAAACGAAAAAGTCTAATGCAATTCAATATGATCTTTTGTACTGCATTGCTTCTGTCTAAGGAAAAAAACTTCGGGAGAACCATTGATAAGGAAAAAGGATTGGGAATTTGAGTGTTGAAATACAGTATCTTATCCAGTTAATCCATTTTCCTCCAAAACTCATGCATGAGAGCAACTTCAGTATGGATTCTCAATTGACATGATCGTAGGCCTTTTCGGTGTCCAGCTTTTGGAATCAGCTACTTCATTGGCAATTAGGACATCCATTATTTGTCTTTCTTTAATGAAATCCATATGTTGAACATCCACCAGCTTGCGAATGACCCTTTTCAACGTCTCTGTTAGAAGCTTTCGTAGTAGCTTGTACATACTTCCTATAAGGCTTATAGGTTTAAGTTCTCTCAAATCCTTGGCCACTGTCTTCTTAGGAATCAAAGCTATGTAAGTTGTGTTGAATTTTTTCCGAATCTCAGAGTAAAGCTTCCTATAAAAATCAATTATTCCCCCCTTAATTCCAACTGGATCTTCCACTGGTTCATCTTGAATCACTAGTTGGTCTATATTACTATTTCTCTTATGAGCATTTGCCACTTTACAAAAGAAGTTCGTATTCTTGTCCCCTCCTTGAGCCCATAAGGCTCTGGATCTTTGTCTCCGTGCAATTTTTCATTTTTGATGTATTCTCCATATTCCATCAGAAGAGCCTACAGTACTGATTCCACTTCTGTCGGAATTTTGTTCTCCTGTACAACATCCAGATTAGCCAGTTGACTCAGAACCTTCTATAAAATTTGATTATTCCTCCATATCTGGAGTTCTTCTCTTGCAATTTGTTGCTCGGAAGGAAACTTTGTCACATTAAAATCTCCACAAACAGCCCATGGTCCTTCCAACAGTCCCCTAACAACTCCTATTTCCTCCCTCACATTTTCCCTTTCCAGATTACAATTTAGGACATATACTCCAGTTATGTGGCACTCAAAATCTTGAAGAAGTGCGACAAACTTGCAAGTAAGAGTATATAATCCAATTTCCAAAATCTCCCCTCTCCATGCTCTATTATCCCACAACATCATAATTCTCCCTCTAATGCCCCCTCCAACTTAAACTCCTGAAGACGTGATAGCAGCCTTTCAGTTGTACATAAGGCTCTTCAGAATTCTTCTTTTAACCCTATTGTTTATTCCCCTTGCATTCCATGTCACCAATTTGAGTTTCATTGTAAAAGGTTGCCATCTTTTCCCCGGACGCTCTTCCCATCACTTTTGATCTTAACATCAAAAGAGGTGAGCCCCTTGGGTTCCTGTGTCCCTTTGTATCTAGGCCTCTTTAAAGATGCCTCGTCTCCATGAGCCTTGCCTGTCTGTGCAGCTATCTATTTGCATCAGTAATTCCGATGCTTCTTCCTCATGCTCCTGGAAGTCGACCCTGAGAATTTTACCAAGAACTTGAGTTTCATGGTTGTCATTAAATACTGATAATGGTTTTAGGTTAACCTTTACATGTCTTTCTTTAGTTTGTTAATATTCCGTGTTTTAAATCTTTTCAGCTACTGCCTTGATAAAGTTCCCAGTACATTTGATGAATATGTCTATTGGGTCTGTGATGATTGTGAGGTGACGGTGCCAAATGAACTCACTATCATAAATTCTGGTGCCGTCTTACCTGAAAATTGCACTAGTTCAAGACATCTTAAAGCAAATTCTGAAGCAAAACTTGATGTTCCTCCATTGATTGCTGAGGTAGATGTAACGGCGGTTCAAAATAAGTCTTCCGAGAAAGATGTTGAGAAACATCCTAGAATTGATTTGGTAGAGCATAGTCAGTTAGATAAGAAGTCTAATTCTACGTCTGTGATAGATAAGAAAAACTTTGTTCATGCTGTCGTGGAGCAAGCACAACCTGTTCTTGATCCTATTTGGAGGTGAGGAGATATCTCACAGATTATTCACTTGGGTGATATTTTATCAATATGGACCTGTCGTATTGTGAATGAAAATGTCCGTTTTCTTGCACTTTTTCTGGCAGGGGTAGTTTTAACATATGGAACAAAGAGTATAAGACATTTGATGGACTTGTTGCTCACCTATCAGTCAAAGCATGCCAAAAGGTGTTTGAAGAAGCGAAGTTATTTTCACTTTTGCTTCACTTGGAAATGCTTCCGAAATCTGATATATGGCCTATGAGTTTCAATAAATTAGAGCCTAGAGATGATAACATTGCATTGTATTTCTTTCCTTTGGATGCAAGGTAATTACTTTATATTTTCACCATTTTATGCTTAGTTTTCATCAAATTCACTTTATTGACATTTTATTTTTCTCAGTACAGATACGAGCAGGATTTTGATCATTTGGTTGAGGAGATGATTGGTGAAGAACTTGCTCTCCGAGCAGTTATGACAAATGCAGAGCTGTTGGTTTTCACATCCACAGAACTTCCCCTGCATTACTGGAGTAAGTTTTCACTTGATGATACACCAAAGCTTAGATCTTGATTTCATTGTTAAGTTTGTTTGATGAAATTGGTTGGCAGGATTCCAACACAAACACTACTTATGGGGCGTTTTTAGAGCGAAGCAGGAATCTAGTAGCTGTCAAATGGTATCGAACGGGGTTAAATCTGTGATACTTCAAACTCCTGGGAATGTTTTGGCTGCCGGAGATCATATAAACCTTGTGAAACTCAAAACTTCGCCTGCTGAGAGTCCTATTAGCACTTTAAGCAATAACATAAGCTTTGGGTCCGGCACTTCCTGAAGCATCAGTCCTCTTCTTTTCATGTTGAGCTTCTCAATATGAGCTAGTTTATGTACCATTTGACTGACATGAAAATTTTGAGACCTCACGAATGCGTTTGTGGGCTGTTGGTAAATAACCTGGTGGAAAAAGCGACAAAGCTGGTCTACTGGGATTTGGTCTAATGGTAAGAGCGCATCACATGATGTGAGAGTTTAGACGCACATGACTGGTTAAGTGAACCAGATTTCGGATCTTTGTGCTGCTGGTTCTCAGGGATTTCTCGGTTATTAACAAATAAAAACGGAGTTTTTTCTTCAGTTGAAGAATCTGATGTCTGTGAAATGCTAACCATTTGTAACATGTCATCTGTTTAGCTGTACATGGTAGATAAAGGGTGATTGTTCTGAAAACCATGGCAGATGGTAGGTAGCCAGAACTTTTCCTCACTCCTTTCCGAGGAGCTGTCAACTTTTTTGCTCCCTTAGTGACTCGAACAGCTTGGAGGTGAAGGTGTTTATCATCCGAGCAATTCCTCTTGGACGAGGTTTGATTATGTATAATTTATATGGATATTAGCATTTTTGGTCTCAATTATTAGTAAATTCTTATTTTGGTCATTATTGAGATAATGACCAATGACATTTAATCTTCAATCAATTAAAATGTATATTGTTGGTCCATTTATGTAAGGAATAGTAATTTATATTTGGATTATTTTTAGAACTGTACTATTAACTAATATAAAGTAACAATACAAAGTTCATAATTATGGAGAATTTGTAAATATTGACAAGGGATAAAAATGCACATTTTAATTAATTGAAAGTTAATTATATTTAATTAGATATTACAAGGGGGAGCGCTTCAAGCTTAGATAGCAAGGGAAAAGAAGTAGCAATAAGTCAATCTATAATTATTATTTTTTTGGTAAATAAACATTTTATTTATTACCAAAGTAGGGTTACAACTCGAATTCTTAATCTAGGAAGAAACCAACTGGACATAGTCTCAGTTAGATTTCTAACAGCTATAACATCCTAACTCTTATAACTATACTTATGCTGGGTAAAAATTGAGCCTTTGCACATATCCAGCCAGTTTAGGTGCGTAGTTGGCTCGGAGGTGGATCTCTTGAATGATCAATCTTGTGATGTCCTGTGGTAATCTGCACTTCTTTTTGAAAATTATATTGTTTCTTTCACTCCAAATATGGTATGCCGCAGCTGCAATGATCATTCTATAGATAGCAGCCCCGTTGCTTCTACCAGTACTATGTTTCAATCCCCATTCGATCTCATGGTTCCATCCCATACAAGTCCTCTGTATACCCAGCCAATGGAGTAATTGACTCCATATCCTTTTAGTTATGTGACATTGGAAAAAAAGATGATCTGTTATTTCCTCACACTGATTGCATAATGGAGAGCTTGTTTCATTGATAATACCCCATTTATAATTGATGAAGTCAAAAAGGAGAAAGAAGATGATGAGCAATATATAACGATGATGATGAGATTTTGACATTCTTAAAGAAGAATAGGATGTTGATCCTTTTGTATCTTGATTTTGGTTTTGCTTGGCCGGTGGAGGATTTTTTGGCTACCTACTTTTTAATATAGGGCTTTGCTAACCTACTACATGAAGGTAGTAGGTTAGCATTGTCCCCATATCAAAAGAGTAGATCTATACACACATATCACTAGTCCAAAACAAAGTCTTTCATAATTATGGTACTTATTAAATACCACGAACATGTTCTTTTCACATTCATGCAAAACTAGCAGAGCAAAAATTTAACAATGACATTTAGTAACAATCTAAGCATACCGATGTACAATAACTTCTTGACAGTTTACACAATGAACAAGGGCATTAGAGAATCCTTTGTCACTGTAGTTTAGACATATTATTGTCGTTGCCTGCACAACATGGAAAAATAATTATTAAAATTAATCATATGCATAGCAATATAAAAATAATGCAAAAGATCCAGATACTCTATATAATGGAAGTTATAGCAAGAAATTAAAACATATGTCATATATAGTCTCCACTCTCCAATTTTAGGGGTTATAACGAGTCAAATCAAATCTGAGTTGTGCTATCAATGTAGATAGAATAGGATACACATTTGCTCTCTCTATGGTTCTATTGGTGGAGATAGCTAGAGTACCTCAATTTGAATCCTCTTCATTAAGAAAATTATACTATATATTGTAGCTAGAGTACCACATATTCTCAAAGTTTTATTATTTTCTTAAAATACAATTGATGTGATTATAACTAAAAATATAGGAAATTAAATATGCAATTACGTTCGACTTCTTAATTTGTCTAATTCACTTAAATTGAATCAATCATGTTTTAACATTAGCTTTGTAAATAGTCTTCAATTCTTTGAGATGTTTTCTTAGACATTTCAATCTCAAACTAATTAAATTATCAAATAATTAAATTTAAAAAGACATTATCTTAACTTTGAATGTCTTCTAAAGCATAACAATCACTACAATATTGATGATTTAGACCTATTTTTGTAATTAAAAGTAATACAAAATATTGCACAAGTAAAAATTTTATTCTAATTTGCATACTCAATCAGATTAAGTCTTAATTCTATTTTTAAATATTTCTACTATTAGAATAACTTTGATAGTTTGTGCAACAATTGACTCAATTGAATTTTTTTTCAAAACTATAATCCATATGAATTTACTTAATATATAAGTGTTTGTGGTGTTAGGGAATGCACAATAATCTATATATGTCTATTCGTGTCTTTCGAATTATTAAAAAATATATTATATTGCTAATTTTAAAAAAATTAATTATCAAATTCTAATTAACTATCTCATATTTTAATAATTTATGAGAATAATATATATAAAGAAAACACAAGAAATTTATAACAATCAAAGATTGTAAAAAAATATACTAAATCAAAAAAGACAAGTGAAGAAATTCTAATAGACATATCATGGTGGAAACAAAGATAATTGGAGATTGATGACAATTCAGAACTAGGTAATAATCTGGTAAGCGGGTATGAAGCGATAGAAGTTTTTTTTTTGAAAATTCAAGAAATCCTAGCCAATCCCTTTTTGTTGAAAAAAATAAGCTTGACGTTGAAGCTAGGCGATGAAAATAAAGAAAACTTTATAGTTTATATACATAATGTGTTAGTCAAACTTTATAGATTAATGTGATCTCGTATGTGAGGTCTTGGGAGAGCAAAGCATACACAAAATTTACTCATATCTTGAATAGATAAAAAGATTGTTGTAATTTTATAGTCATAGGTAGTCATAGATGTGATATGTACAATGTAGATAATACTTATTAATAAAAAATAGTTTCTGGACATGTGCTTTGCACGTGTATTTAATGTGAATTTTTTTTATAGACTTGTTAGAACGATAAATATTCTATGAAAACATACATGCAATAAGTAATAAAATACAATAGTTACAAATAATTTTTTAAAATATGATAAAAAAAATACCAAATGAGAAGTGTATTTTAATATTTAAAATTAATTACTCTTACACAACAAACTGTACATTTTGAAGTTTGGTTAGTAGTTAGTAAACTTTCAATAAAGTCACAAATGACTAATTTGAGCCCAAATAAAAATATAAATTAAAGAAGTCTAATGGAGAGAAAAAAACAGAGAAGAAAAAATATAACGTTCACATTCTTCTTAGGACTGTAATCATAACAATATTGATGAAAAAAGAAATATAGAATCAGTACAAAAATTTTCAAGTTCTTGTGGACTCCTTCTCCCATATAGCCTTCTTCATCGAGTCAAACTAAAGCATGATCTCACTTTTCAAAATTTTATTGAAATTCTTACATATAAAAAGAAACACAACAAATTTATAACAATCAAAGAAAAGAAAAAAAATACTAAAACAAACAAGATGAGTGAGGAAAATACTTGAGACATATCATGGCGTAAACAGAAACAATTGAGGATTGATGAAGAATCTGATAAACAGGATGGAGCAACAGAAGCTTTTTTAAAATTTCAAGAGATCCTATTTGATAACTTTTTTGTTGATAATAGTAGCATTACAGTCAAAGTAAGTTGATGAAAATAAGAAAAACATGATAGGTTTTTTTTGTATATACATTTAATAATTGGTCAAGCAATTCAATGATTGGTCAAACTTTATAGATTAATTTAATCTCGTAGGTGAGGTTTTGGGAGCGCAAAAAAGCATACACAAAACTTACTCATATCTTGAATAGATAAAAAGATTGTTGTAATTTCATAGTCATAGGTAGTCATTGATGGGATATATATACAATGTAGATAATACTTATTAATAAAACCAGTCTCGGGACATGTATTTTGCGCATGTATTCCATGTGAATTTTTTTACAGATTTGTTAGAACGATAAAAATTCTATGAAAATATACATGTAATGAGTAATAAAATACAATAGTTATAAATAATTATCAAAAAATATGACCAAAAAATACCAAATGAGAAGTGTATTTTAATATTTAAAATTAATTTCTTTTAAACAACCAACAGTAATTTTTGAAATTTTGATTAGTAGTTAGCAAACTTTCAATAAAGTCACAAATGACTAATTTGAGCCCAAATAAGAATATAAATTAAAGAAGTCTAATAGGGAGAGAAAAAATAGAGAAGAAAAAATACGATGTACACATTCTTCTTTGAACTGTAATCATAACAATATTGATTAAAAAAAGAAATATAAAATCAGTACAGAATTTTAAAAGTTTTCGTCGACTCCTTCTCTCAAATAGCCTTCTTCATCGAGTCAAACTAAAGCATGATCTCATTTTTAAAATTCTATTGAAATTCTTACATGTAAAAAAGAAACACAATAAATTTATAACAATCAAAGAGATGAAAAAATACTAAAACAAACAAGATGAGTGAGGAAAATGTTAGACATAGCATGGCGTAAAAAAACAATTGGAAATTGATGAAGAATCTGGTAAATGGGATGGAGCCACATAAGCTTTTTTTAAATTTCAAGAGATCCTACTCAATCACCTTTTTGTTGATAATAGTAGCATTACAATCGAAGTAAGTTGATGAAAATAAGAAAAACATGATAGGATTTTTTTGTATATACATTTAATAATTGGTCAAGCTATTTAATGATTGGTCAAGCTTTATAGATTAATGCAATCTAGTAGGTGAGGTTTTGGGAGAGCAAAGCATACACAAAACTTACTCATATCTTGAATAGATAAAAAGGTTATTATCATTTCATAGTCATAGGTAGTCATAGATGGGATATGTACAGTGTAGATAATACTTATTAATAAAACCAGTTTTTGGACACGTGTTTTGCACGTGTATTTCATGTGAAATTTTTTGTAGATTTATTTTAACGATAAACATACATATAATGAGTAATAAAATACAATAGTTACAAAAAAACTTTTTAAAATATGACAAAAAAATACCAAATGAGAAGTTATTTTAATATTTAATATTAATTTCTTTTAAACAACCAACCGTAAATTTGGAACTTTGGTTAGTAGTTAGCAAACTTTCAATAAAGTCACAAATGACTAATTTGAGCCCAAATAAAAATATAAATTAAAGAAGCCTAATAGGGAGAGAAAAAAATAAAGAAGAAAAAATGCAACGCACACATTCTTCTTTAGGACTGCAATCATAACAATATTGATGAAAAAAGAAATATAGAATCAGTACTGAATTTTTCAAGTTCTTGTCTACTCCTCCCGTATAACCTTCTTCATCGAGTCAAACTAAAGCATGATCTCATTTTTCAAAATTTTATTAAAATTCCTACATCTAAAAAGAAACACAACAAATTTAAAACAATCAAAGAGAAGAAAAATATACTAAAACAAACAAGATGAGTGAGGAAAATGTTAGAGACATACCATGGCTAAACAGAAACAATTGAGGATTGACGAAGAATCTGGTAAACATGATAGTTCCACATAAGCTTTTTTTAAAACTTCAAGAGATCTTATTCGATCACTTTTTTGTTGATAATAGTAGCTTTACAATCAGAGTAAGTTGATGAAAATAAGAAAAACATGATAGGTTTTTTTTGTATATACATTTAATAATTGGTCAAACTATTTAATGATTGGTCAAACTTTATAGATTAATGCAATCTCGTAGGTGGGGTCTTGGGAGAGCAAAACATACACAAAACGTACTCATATCTTGAATAGATAAAAAGATTGTTATAATTTCATAATCATAGGCAGTGACAGATGAGATATGTACAATGTAGATAATACTTATTAATAAAATTAGTTTCTGGACACGTATTTTGCACGTGTATTCTATGTGAATTTTTTATATATTTGTTAGAACGATAAAAATTCTATGAAAATATACCAAATGAAAAGTGTAGTTTAATAGTTAAAATTAATTCATTTTAAACAATCAACTGTAAATTTTAAATTTTGGTTAGTAGTTAGCAAACTTTCAATAAAGTCACAAATGACTAATTTCAGCCTAAATAAAAATATAAATTAAAGAAGTCTAATAGGGAGAAAAAATACAATATACACATTCTTCTTAGGACTGTAATCATAATAATATTGATGGAAAAAGAAATATAGAATCAGTATAGAATTTTTCAAGTTCTTGTCGACTCCTTCTCCCTTATAACCTTCTTCATCGGGTCAAACTAAAGCATGATCTCATTTTTCAAAATTTTATTGAAATTCTTACATGTAAAAAGAAAAACAACAAATTTATAACAATCAAAGAGAAGAAAAAAAATAGTAAAACAAACAAGATGAGTGAGGAAAATGTTAGAGACATATCATGGTGTAAACAGAAACAATTTAGGATTGAAGAAGAATCTAGTAAATAGGATGGAGCCACTAAAGCTTTTTAAAAAAATATTTCAAGAGATCCTATCCGATCAATTTTTTATTGATATTTCCTACGTCTGTTAGATTTTCTTTCAAAAACTTGGACTAACAGAATATAGAAATTAGAATAGGCTAAGAAAATGTCTAAGAGAGAAGCTTAGGATATTACTTAAGTAAAGGGGTAGCGTTACAGTCGAGGTCGAAGTAAGTTGATGATAATTAAAAAAACATGATAATTTTTTTTGTATATATATTTAATTAAATTATTAAATAAACGTAAGATCTCTTTTTTCAAAAAATTTTGAAACTCTTATAGGTAAAAAAACACAACAAATTTATAACAATCAAAGAAAAAAAAATTAAAACAAACAAGATGAGTGATGAAAATGTTAGAGACATACCATGGGGAAACAGAAACAATTGAGGATTGATGAAGAATCTGGTAAACGGGATGGAGCCACAAAAGCTTTTTTTTAAAAAAATCAAGAGATCCTATCCGATCACTTTTTTATTGATGTTTCCTACGTCTGTTAGACTTTCTTTCAAAAACGTTGACTAATAGAATAGTGAAATTAGAATAGGCTGAGAAAAAGGGCTAAGAGAGAAGCTTAGGATATTACTTAAGTAAAGGGGTAGCGTTACAGTCGAGATCGAAGTAAGTTGATGATAATTAAAAAAATATGAATATTATTTTTGTATATATATTTAATGATTGGTCTAGCTATTTAATGAATGGTCAAGCTATTAAATGAATGGTCAAACTTTAAAGATTAATGCAATCTCGTAGGTGAGGTCTTGGGAGAGCAAAGCACACACAAAACTAACTCATATCTTGAATAAATAAAAAGATTGTTGTAATTTCATAGTCAGTAATCATAAATGGGATATGTACCATGTAGATAATACTTATCAATAAAATATATAAAATATCGAGGTTGAAGAAACAACAGGTAATTTTGTATAATATATGTATCCATAATTATTTTATGAGCTTTAAAAAAAAATTATTTTATGAGCGACTATTTAGATCAATTTTACAATTGAAAAAAAGTACCCCTTTCATCTGACTATCCACCATTAAAAGTATAATATATATTGACAATAATACATTAGTTTATCAATTATTGATAAATATTAATATTGCTCCTGGTGATATATGATTGAGTATATTTAACTTCCAATTAATGAAATGAATATTTTGATTTCTTTGTATAGGCAATATGTTATGTTTAAATTATTTTTTAAATTGTATTATCATCATATATAAATAATGAATTTCTACGAACATACATTACACGTTAATATCGTATCAAATATTAGAAAGTGTTTTGATATAAAAGATTCCTAGTAAAGCATCAAAATTATGATTAGATAGTCATCTATGGTAAATTTGCATACTTCTAACAATGATCAATTATAGAAAGTTTTAATCCTTTAAATCTCTATGCATCCTTAAAATTTATTGTAGTGTATATATGATGGAATAAGTTATTTCATGTGATTTTTAAATACTAGGATAGGGATACTAGGTGTTTGTAACTGGGTTCTGAACTTAATTTTAGCACATAATTGGTGAATATTTTCGTACAGTTCCATGGTTTGAACTAAAGCTACTGAGTTTAGGTTGAACCTATATGTTGGCTTTTGCCCGGAGTCCTCATGCTTCTAATTAGGCCAACAATTTTCTCTTAAAAGAGGGTTTTCCCTCGCGTCGTCGTCACTTGCTTGACTCTGGCTTCTCATGGAATTATTTCAGAAAGGACCTGTTCCTTCCGAACAGACATCATAATCGTTGGCTTACAAAAAAATCGAGTCTTAAGTTTGATTTGTTGTAACTTTTGAGTTCACCGAAATTTGAAGTACCGCTACTTCTTTAATAGATATCCGCTACTTTCAACAATGGGTGAAAGTATTATGTGTTTGATTTTGCAGGTGCTGACATTGGGAGGAATTGCTTTTGGGTTAAAGTATTATTTGGGAAAAGAAAAAGAGAGATTCAATTGATTAGGTATGTGCAAAGTCTGATTTTAATTTTACACTCTTGTTTGAATGATTGTTATGTAATTTTTTATAATGTATCGTATTGTGTTGTATCATTCTCCGTCTTATATTATGTCACAACATCAATAATTTGAATGATAAACCTATGAGAAAAGTAGGGTACGAGGGAAGAGCTATGGTAAATAGATAGGATAAAAAATTAAATAAGATCATTAAATACTAAGTAAAGACAAGATAAGAAAAAAAATATTAAGGTAACGACGCGATCACACCAAATCGGTCGTTCCACAAAGTGAAACTTTTCGTCATTACCTAATGATGGATATAAACATACGATACAATAAAATTAAGTAACAATTAAAACAAACAAGATGTTTAATTTAAACCGGCAATTATACAATACAAAGGTAACAAAAATTGAGAAATCCCCGAGAAACAGCAATACTAAGATCCGAAACATAGTGAATAATCCGAAACTTTTGTCCATCGCAAAGTTTAATTTCAGTCAAATGGTAGATAAAGAAGCAGATAGTGATTCCCCCGTCCTTTTGGCTAACTCTAATACAAGTTACAACCCAAACTTTTAACCCCTGATTCAAACAAAGTCATCCAAATTAGCATTTCTTCTTTGGATCCTCTGGCCTCTTCTCAAAATGCGTGTCATAACTTGTGCATCGACCTCAGTAGGGGCCCTACAATCATAGTCATCCAACCTAGCAATTGTTTTTTTGATCCTTTTACCTCTTCCCAACTCAATCGTCATCACTTGTGCATCGACCTCAATAGGGGCCCTATCATTCACAGCGTCTCTGGCAGCCAAAACATTGTCAGGAGTTTGACGTACCATCCCAGATTGAATCCTGTTTGGTACCAGTAGACGGCTACTAGAACCCTGTGTGACTCTGAAAATGCCCCATAAGTAGCATTTCAGTTGGTATCCTGCCAACCAGTTTCGTCAAATAAGTTAACAATGAACACGAAATAAGATGTAAGCTCCATTAGTAAAAACTTACTCCAGTGACGCAGGGGCAGTTCTACGGATGTGAAAACCAACAGCTCCCCATATGGCGTTAATGCTCGTAGAGCATGTTCTCCACCAATCATATCTTCAACGAATTGATCAAATTTCTCCTGGTGTCTGTATGGAGAAAATCAAAATGACAACAACGCGAATTTTATGAAAAATACTAAGCGTAAAATGGTGAACATATGAAGTACTTACCTTGCCTCCGAGGGGAAGAAAAACAATTCAATGTCATCGACAGTAGCCTTTGATGTGTTGAAATGCTCAGGCCATAAATTGGCTTTTGAAACCATTTCAAAGTGAAGATGATGTTTAAGTAGCTTTGCTTTTTCAGAAACACTTTGACTTGCTTTGTCGGAGAGGCGAGCAACAACTCCGTCAAGCTTATACTTCTTATTCCATGTATTAAAGCAACCCCTGCCCGAGAAAATTTGCAAGAAAACAGACATTTTTATTCAGTGTATACAGCAGGTCCATATTGATAAATTCTGAATAATCTGTGAGATATCTACTCACCTCCAAATAGGATCATGAACAGGTTGTACAGCATGACTATACTCTACCAAATCAGTTCTAGGTGGGACAACATCAGAATTCGTCGTTCTAGTGATTTCATTTTCCTTACAAATGTCACACACCCAAGGGACGAATTCAGTGAAGGTGACTTTCTCAAGGCAGTAGCTGAAGAGATTTAAAACACACAAGATTATTAAACCATGTAAAGGTTAACCTAAAACCATCATCAGTATTTAATGACAATCATGCCATAGAAAACAAAAATTACAAAAATGAGGTAAAAGAAGTCGACACGTAACAGATGAATTGATTATTAAGACAAAAAAAACTATAGAAAGAAGAAGATAGAAATTGAAATAGAGAGACTACAACACAAGTTTTGAGTAATCAGGTCCACAATCAGCCTAAGATACCAAATTACCTCCATCAGAGTCAAAATCAGCATAATCGGACTTAGAAAGCTACAAACGATCTACTGATAGCCTAGAAAGCAACCACATGACAAGCCATTTATCGTTCCAATTTTATCATATGCCTTGTAAGAAACAACAAAGTCCATAGAAATATTCAACCAAGGTCCATTCAGATTAGGCAAAGGTGTTATAAACCTTGAGGCAACATTTTAGACATAGTTTGTTTGTGTTCTTGACATTGGCTATCCATCTCTTCTACATTCCATCTCATGTGTGGCCAATATTTTTTTCTTCCAAAATGTCTTAGAGTCTTATGCATCCCAAAGTGTTCCATCAGTCCACCATTATGGACCTACATAGCAAACGACTCTTACATGGAACACCTACCAACATAATTTACCTTTATACCTTCCAACTTAGCACTCAACATTATCATTTCCTTGTATGAAATTCTACCCAGTAGCATGCCTTTGATTCAACTTACCTTGTCTTTTCAGGTAATTAAGGCTTTCATGATCTGAATTAATGAAAAACATCAAAGGTCAAAGATAACATTGTCAATTAGCTAAAGTCCTAACAACAACATACACGGTAGTGAAATCCCACTTGTGAGATTTAGGGAGAATAGAGTGTACGCACACCTTACCCCTACCTCGTGGAGGTAGAGAGGCTATTTTCAGAGGACCCTCGACTCAAGTATAGCAAATCAAAGTAGGTATGAAAAGGAAAAGTGACAGTGAAGAACATATCATCTAAGAAGGAAACAATAACAACAACAAATATTGTGATAACTATATCATATGCAATATGGTTTATTAATATAGAACCATGCACCTGTTCACTAAAGCTCATTATAAAATTTTGATCTTGAATGAAAACAACTCAAATAGCCTTCCCTAATCCATGAAACTAAATCTCAAAAGTCTTGTCATAATGTGCAAGTTGCAATAAAAGAGCCGAACTAATTAAGCTTATATTTCAACCTCCTAGAAAAGCTTGCAAACCCATGGAAGCTCCTAACCTCTTAACACTCTTAAGAGTTGGTAAATCCTTTATAGCCTTTACTTTGATCTCATCAACTTCTATGCCCTTCCCACTAACTTCAAACCCCAAGATAACAACCCTAAAAATCCCATTTATTAAAGTTCGCATAAAATTTCCCTCTCTTAAGTATTTCAAAAACATCTTGTGCATTAAGTAGATGATCATTTAAGGAATGTCTAATACATGAATATCATCAAAACAAACAAGAACAAACTTGCCAAAAGAATACTCTCAAGACACGATTCTTAAACATATGAAGGGACATTTGTTACAACAAATAAGCAATCACAAATCATTTATATAAGCCATACTTTGTTTTAAAGGTGGCCTTTCATTCAACATCCGGACTCATTTGGATTTGTTGAAAAGCGGAAAAACAAACAAAGGGCATATTAAAGTAAAATTTTAAAAGAATAATATCCATTCTTCATCAATAATAAGATTCTCAAAATCTTCTTCATCATCATCCTTACATTGCATATCTTTTTCTTGAACCACTTCATTAATTAGCTAGGGATGGTCTTGTACATACTTCTTTTTTCCTTTCTTTGTGAGTTTGAACTTCCCCTCAAACCCATAAAAAATTTCCCCTCTCTACTTGCCTCGATAACATTAACCCAAGTAAATTTAGATTCTCCATCAAATACTTGTTTAGATTCATGATTTTTAGTGACTCTAATTAGCCATTCATTGTGATAGAAAATATGTGTCCACTACTAGTCAATAGACCAGGTCCCTGACACAATAACAATGCGGAATATAAATAACTTAAATAAAAAGACACCAGAGTTTATATGGAAACACCCTTGCTCAAGGGAGGAGAAAACCACGACTCGTGTCACAAGATTTCAATCCAACTCCATTATACTTCAAAGGAGCAAAGATTCAAATTACAAACTCTTGTAACCTAGGAATTAAACTCTTAATCCCTTCCCCCTCACTGTAACGACTCTGTTACACAAATCAGAGCAACACCTCTATTGCCCACTACACCAATTAACTCTAGCTGAAATAGAATTCAAGAACTCGACATAACTAACTCTAGCTACAACTTAGAATAATGAAGAAAGACTCGAACTGATATAATTCCTTTATAACTTAGGAATAGATCTTACAGTGAATAAGCACAGAAATACAATCCCAAATAGCAACTAAAAACAAATGATAACTCTATCGGATCCCTTGTTGTTCTTCGAGAAATATTTCTTGAAAGAACGGCTTTTGCTATATGATCCTTCCAGAATGCAAAATCTGAGGTTGTTTCATTGGAGAAGAGACTATTATAAGATGGACACAACCCTTGGAGAAATGCCATTAGGTTCAAGTACTGTTGATCCACAGACAAACGCGCACCAACCACTACAGTGGCAATAGTTGCAGCTTTTTCAGAGTTGTCCTTTTCTTGTAACCAACTCTCAGTCTCTCATGTTGATTCTCATGGGATCAGGTCCCCTATTAGATCTCATAGTTTGTTAAATCATCAAAACTTCAAAATAACTTAGAATAACACATTAGACTCGCTACTTCCATCAAAAGAATTTGGATCAATTAATTTTCGAGCGATGTAAGACGTCTCAAATGTCTTGTATTCAATGAACACTAGATCATTGATATGCTTTATCTCGAGCCTATTCCTCTTTATGGTGTGAATTTACAAATAAGTTGTCGTGAATAACCTATAACATCATTCTCAAGTTGTTCTTTTGCTTGTGAACCTTTTGCAATCAAAAAAACAATTGTTTTTCTAATATAAGAATCATAATTTCATAAATGAAAACCAATGCCAAGTTGAATGGTGGGAACAATATAGTTCTTCCACTCCACACTTACAAAAGTTTTTCATCAAAGTTCTAAGTCTAACTTGTAGCTCGTCTGAATGTGAGAGGAATTGGAGTGTGTTTGAACATGTAAGAAGACAAATTCAGTATATTACTAAACTAAATTGTATCTCAATTGTCCTAACTGATATTTCCTATGTTCAAATTTATTTGTCTTCGTTTGATCAGGTACGAAGTTTAAGAAAGTTAAGAAGATGTATGAATCATGTGGTCTTAAATTTAATATATGTATTATGTACCAAATTTTCCTTTAATTTTGTAATTTTGAACATGTCAAGCAAGAATTTGAAATTAAAGAGTTACCACATTAGGAAAGAGACATTCTTTTTGTAATAGACTAAAACGGAAAATAAGACAAATAAATTGAAACAGAAGGAGAATTAATTACTCGCCACAACTTATTTTCCATTCATACCAAGAAGAGAAATAGATTCTAGCTAAAGTGTCTCAATATTCTAGTGTTCACTAAGTACAATTGAGCATTGAGGCGTCGTTACAACTCTCACAATATAATTTATCCAACATTTTTGGACAGATTGATGAGGCTAATGAGTGGTTGACCGGAGTTCTAATTTCACCTGATGAGGTGATGTTGTTGTGACAAGTGGAGTTGCCTAGAGCATTTATGGTTCAAGGGGGAGTCTTCAATCTTACATAGCAAGGGAAAAGAAGTAGAAATAAGCCGATCTATAATTGATGAAGTTGAAAAGTAAAATGAAGATGATGAGCGAGATTTTGTCATTCTTGAAGAAGAATAAGATATTGATCCTTTTGTATCTTGATTTTGATTTTACTTGTCCAATGGAGGAACTTTTGACTAATTACTTTTTTGCAAATAGAAAAATTCACACACATATACACGTGTATAAGGTTTTGTTAACGTACTAAATGAAGGTAGTAGGTCAACATTGTCCCCATGTATTGTTTCCTTAAATACCCTTAATTTTTAAGACAAACACATTTAATATATATGGCTTTTTGGTCTTCATATTGGAAACAAATTGAAATAGAGGGAGTATTAATTACTTGCCACAACTTATTTGCAATTTATACCAATAATAGAAGTAGATTCTACCTAAAGTGTCTCAATGACCTAGTGTTCACTTTGTACAATAGAGCATTCAGACGTCGTTACAACTCTCGCAATATAATTGATCCAACATTTTTGGACAAATTGATGAGGCTAACGAGTGGCTGACTGGAGTTCCAATTTCACTTGATGAGGTGATTTTGCTGCAACAAGTGGAGTTGCCTAGAGCATTTATAGTTCAAGGGGGAGCGCATCAAGATTAGATAGCAAGGGAAAAGAAGTAGCAATAAGCCAATCCATAATTGATGAAAACAAAAAGGAATAAGAAGATGATGAGCAATATATAATGATGATGAACGAGATTTTGATATTCTTGAAGAAGAATAAGATGTTGAACCTTTTGTATCTTTATTTTGATTTTGCTCATCCAGTGGAGGATTTTTTGGCTAAGTACTTTTAGTAAATCGAAAGATTCACACAAACATATAGGGTTTTGCTAACCTACTACATGAAGGTAGCATAAGTTAGCATAGTCTCCATATCAAAAGAGTAGACCTATACACACATATCACTAGTCCAAACCAAAGTGTTCCATAATTACAGTACTTATTAAATACCAAGAACATGTTCTTTTCATATTCATGCAAAATCAATAGAGCAGAAATTTAACAATGACATTTAGTAACAATCTAAGCGTACCGATGTATAACAACTTGAAGACAATTTACACAATAAACAAAGGCATTAGGGAATCCTTTGTCACCACAGTTTAGACATGTTTTCGATGCCTGCACAACATGAAAAAATAATTATTGAAACTACATTCATATTCATAGCAATATACAAATTATGCAAAAGATCCATGTACTCTATATAACAGAAGTTACCGCTAGAAATTAAAGTATATGTCATAGTCTCCATTCTCCAATTTTAGGGGTTCTAATGAGTCAAATCAACTCATCACACCACAATTTGAATCCTCTTCATCAAGAAAATTAAACTATATATTGTATCAAGAGTACCACATATTCTCAAAGTTTTTTTATTTTCTTAAAGCAAGATTGATGTGATTATAATTAAAAATTATATACAATTAAATTTGCAATTATGATTCACTTCAATTTGAATCAATCATAATTTAACATTAGCTTTGTAAAATTGTCTTCAATTTTTGAGGCGTCTTCTTAGACATTTCAAGCTCAAACTAACTAAATTGTCATATAATTAAATTCAAAAAGACATTGGTTTAACTTTGAAAGTTTTTCTAAAGCGTTAGATTCACTACAATATTGATGATTTAGTTCTATTTTTGTAATTAAAAATATTACAAAATATTATACAAGTAAAAATGATATTCTAATTGGTATACTCAATCAAATGAAGTTTTAATTCTATTTTTAAATACTTCTATTACTATAATAATTTTGATAGTTTGTGCAACAATTGACTTCATTGAAATGTGCAACAATTGACTTCATTGAAAAAGTTTTCAAAACAATAATTTATATGAAGTTACTTAAGATATAAGTGTTTGTGTTGTTATGTAACGCACAATAATTTATATATATCTATTCGTGTCTTACGAATTATTAAAAAAAATATTATATTGCTAAAAAAATTTAAAAGATTATCAAATTATAATTAACTATCATGTATAAAATAAGATCTCCTTTTTTGAAATTTTATTGAAACTCTTATCAGTGAAAGAAAACACAATAAATTTATAACAATCAAAGAGAGTAAAAAATTATACTAAATCAAACAAAACAAGTGAGGAAATTCAAAGAGACATACCATGCTTGAATAAAAAACAATTGGAGAGTGGTGAAAAGTTAGAACTATATCAGAATCTAGTAGGTGAGTATGAAGAGACTGAAGTCTTTTTTTTTTTTTTGAGAATTCAGAAAATCCTAGCCAATCACTCTTTGTTGAATAGAATTAGTGTGAGTTTAAACTAGGCGATATCTTGAAGCAATCTAATATCTTTTTTGGAAAAGAAATAATTTTATTTTGATAAAATAAAAACTTAAATGACTCTTTAGTTGACAACCGAAATCAAAAAGTTATATTCATTTAAAACTTTATTCCACTTTTATATTTTATCAAAACAGTCAATAACGAAGTCTTGTTAGAAATTATAACTCAATTGCAATTTTGTCTAATTTATAATACATTTATTTCCACTTAAAAGGAAATATCCCTTTCATCTAGCTATCCACCATTAAGGCTGATATCTTGAAGCAATTTATTTTTTTTTTGAAAAAAGATAATTCTATTTAATAAAACAAAGAATTACATGACTCTTTAATGAACAACTGAAATCAAAAAGCTTTATTTATTTAAAACATTATTCAACTTTTATATTTTACCAAAACAGTCAATAATGAAGTCTTGTAAGAAATTATAACTCATAATAGCAATTTTATCTAATTTAAAATACTCTTACCTGTAAAAAAAAAACCACAATAAATTTATAACAATCACAGAGAAAAAAATACTAAAACAAACAAGATGAGTGAGGAAGATGTTAGACATACCATGTATAGAAACAATTGAGGATTGATGAAGAATCTGGTAGCGGGATGGAGGCACAAAGCTTTTTCTTAAGTTCAAGAGAGCCGTCACGTTTTCGTTGAGCTTTGATGAATAAAAGAAAAATTGATAGAAATTCTCCTAGGTGAAGCAAATCAGACCTATTTCCAGACAAATTAAGAAGATAAAAAAAAAAAGAAAACTATAGTGTCTAGGAAGCTCCGAAGATTCTAATAGTGGCGTTACACTCGAGGAAAGTGGATGAAAATAAAAAAAATATGATAGATTTTTTTTGTATAAATATTTAATGATTGGTCAAGCTATTTAATGATTGATCAAACTTTATAGATTAATGCAATCTCTCTCTCTCTCTCTCTCTCTCTCTCTCTCTATATATATATATATATATATATATATATATATATATATATATATTGTTGTAGTACCATTAAGGTTTCTTGTTCACACCCTACTAATTAGTCAATGATACTATAAGAGTATAAATATATTGTTGTGGTATCATTTAGATTTCTTGTTTACACCCTACGCATTAGTCAATAATATTGTACAAGTATATATATATTGTTGTGGTATCATTAAAGTTTCTTGTTCAGAAATTACTCATTAGTCAATTATACTATAAGAGTATATACATATTGTTGTGGTATCATTAAAATTTCTTATTCAGAAATTACTCATAAGTCAATGATACTATAAGGGTATATATATATATATATATATATATATATATATATATATATATATATATTTGTGTTATCATTAAGGTTTCTTGTTCACACCCTACACATTAGTTAGTCAATGATACTATATATATATATTGATTGTTGTGGTATCATTAAGGTTTCTTGTTCTGAAATTACTCATTAGTCAGTAATACTATAAGAGTAATATATGTATTGACCCAGTTGTTGGTCATTTTTGGTACTTTCATAAAAATTACCATTTTGCCCCTCTCGACTTTTGATCTAAGTTATTATTGATTAAGTTTTGAAAGTTGGTTTCAAACCTTGAGTAAAGAGCTGAGATTTTGGCAAGTTTTGAGTTTGAAAGGCTAAGTTGTTTGAAAATGATTTTTGGTGTCATTCGGGGTTCGGATGCTCGGATCGGATTTCTGAGGGTTCCATTGGGTTCGGGGGTTGATTTTAGTTCCAGGTGAGATCTTGGTTGCTTTTTGAGAAGTCCCGAGTTTGATTTGTCCTTTTTAAGGCGTTATGTTAGTTCCTTGTGGTTTTCACGGATGTCGGGTCAAAGAGACCTCATATTCGTATTTCGACTGTTCCATTGAGTCTGAAATGTTTAGTATAATCGATTTGCATATTTGGTTTGTGTGTACGGGATTCCTAACGAATTTCGAGGGTCCTTTTGATGTTTTGAGTGTTGGCTGATTTTCTAGTGTGTGTGCTTCGTGTTAGCGATGGCCTGCTCACTTAAGCATGCATCACTTTCGCGAAGAGTGGGTCGCATTCGCGAGAGGTCAGCCTTACTCATTAGTCAGTGATACTATAAGAGTAATATATGTATTGACCCAGTTGTTGGTCATTTTTGGTACTTTCATAAAAATTACCATTTTGCCCCTCTCGACTTTTGATCTAAGTTATTATTGATTAAGTTTTGAAAGTTAGTTTCAAACCTTGAGTAAAGAGCTGAGATTTTGGCAAGTTTTGAGTTTGAAAGGCTAAGTTTTTGAAAATGGTTTTTGGTGTCATTCGGGGTTCGGATGCTCGGATCGGATTTCTGAGGGTTCCATTGGGTTCGGGGGTTGATTTTAGTTCCAGGTGAGATCTTGGTTGATTTTTGAGAAGTCCCGAGTTTGATTTGTCCTTTTTAAGGCGTTATGTTAGTTCCTTGTGGTTTTCACGGATGTCGGGTCAAAGAGACCTCATATTCGTATTTCGACTGTTCCATTGAGTCTGAAATGTTTAGTATAATCGATTTGCATATTTGGTTTGTGTGTACGGGATTCCTAACGAATTTCGAGGGTCCTTTTGATGTTTTGAGTGTTGGCTGATTTTCTAGTGTGTGTGCTTCGTGTTAGCGATGGCCTGCTCACTTAAGCATGCATCACTTTCGCGAAGAGTGGGTCGCATTCGCGAGAGGTCAGCCTTACTCATTAGTCAGTGATACTATAAGAGTAATATATGTATTGACCCAGTTTTGGTCATTTTTGGTACTTTCATAAAAATTACCATTTTACCCCTCTCGACTTTTGATCTAAGTTATTATTGATTAAGCTTTGAAAGTTGGTTTCAAACCTTGAGTAAAGAGCTGAGATTTTGGCAAGTTTTGAGTTTGAAAGGCTAAGTTGTTTGAAAATGATTTTTGGTGTCATTCGGGGTTCGGATGCTCGGATCGGATTTCTGAGGGTTCCATTGGGTTCGGGGGTTGATTTTAGTTCCAGGTGAGATCTTGGTTGCTTTTTGAGAAGTCCCGAGTTTGATTTGTCCTTTTTAAGGCGTTATGTTAGTTCCTTGTGGTTTTCACGGATGTCGGGTCAAAGAGACCTCATATTCGTATTTCGACTGTTCCATTGAGTCTGAAATGTTTAGTATAATCGATTTGCATATTTGGTTTGTGTGTACGGGATTCCTAACGAATTTCGAGGGTCCTTTTGATGTTTTGAGTGTTGGCTGATTTTCTAGTGTGTGTGCTTCGTGTTAGCGATGGCCTGCTCACTTAAGCATGCATCACTTTCGCGAAGAGTGGGTCGCATTCGCGAGAGGTCAGCCTTACTCATTAGTCAGTGATACTATAAGAGTAATATATGTATTGACCCAGTTGTTGGTCATTTTTGGTACTTTCATAAAAATTACCATTTTGCCCCTCTCGACTTTTGATCTAAGTTATTATTGATTAAGTTTTGAAAGTTAGTTTCAAACCTTGAGTAAAGAGCTGAGATTTTGGCAAGTTTTGAGTTTGAAAGGCTAAGTTTTTTGAAAATGGTTTTTGGTGTCATTCGGGGTTCGGATGCTCGGATCGGATTTCTGAGGGTTCCATTGGGTTCGGGGGTTGATTTTAGTTCCAGGTGAGATCTTGGTTGATTTTTGAGAAGTCCCGAGTTTGATTTGTCCTTTTTAAGGCGTTATGTTAGTTCCTTGTGGTTTTCACGGATGTCGGGTCTAAGAGACCTCATATTCGTATTTCGACTGTTCCATTGAGTCTGAAATGTTTAGTATAATCGATTTGCATATTTGGTTTGTGTGTACGGGATTCCTAACGAATTTCGAGGGTCCTTTTGATGTTTTGAGTGTTGGCTGATTTTCTAGTGTGTGTGCTTCGTGTTAGTGATGGCCTGCTCACTTAAGCATGCATCACTTTCGCGAAGAGTGGGTCGCATTCGCGAGAGGTCAGCCTTACTCATTAGTCAGTGATACTATAAGAGTAATATATGTATTGACCCAGTTGTTGGTCATTTTTGGTACTTTCATAAAAATTACCATTTTGCCCCTCTCGACTTTTGATCTAAGTTATTATTGATTAAGCTTTGAAAGTTGGTTTCAAACCTTGAGTAAAGAGCTGAGATTTTGGCAAGTTTTGAGTTTGAAAGGCTAAGTTGTTTGAAAATGATTTTTGGTGTCATTCGGGGTTCGGATGCTCGGATCGGATTTCTGAGGGTTCCATTGGGTTCGGGGGTTGATTTTAGTTCCAGGTGAGATCTTGGTTGCTTTTTGAGAAGTCCCGAGTTTGATTTGTCCTTTTTAAGGCGTTATGTTAGTTCCTTGTGGTTTTCACGGATGTCGGGTCAAAGAGACCTCATATTCGTATTTCGACTGTTCCATTGAGTCTGAAATGTTTAGTATAATCGATTTGCATATTTGGTTTGTGTGTACGTGATTCCTAACGAATTTCGAGGGTCCTTTTGATGTTTTGAGTGTTGGCTGATTTTCTAGTGTGTGTGCTTCGTGTTAGCGATGGCCTGCTCACTTAAGCATGCATCACTTTCGCGAAGAGTGGGTCGCATTCGCGAGAGGTCAGCCTTACTCATTAGTCAGTGATACTATAAGAGTAATATATGTATTGACCCAGTTGTTGGTCATTTTTGGTACTTTCATAAAAATTACCATTTTGCCCCTCTCGACTTTTGATCTAAGTTATTATTGATTAAGTTTTGAAAGTTGGTTTCAAACCTTGAGTAAAGAGCTGAGATTTTGGCAAGTTTTGAGTTTGAAAGGCTAAGTTGTTTGAAAATGATTTTTGGTGTCATTCGGGGTTCGGATGCTCGGATCGGATTTCTGAGGGTTCCATTGGGTTCGGGGGTTGATTTTAGTTCCAGGTGAGATCTTGGTTGCTTTTTGAGAAGTCCCGAGTTTGATTTGTCCTTTTTAAGGCGTTATGTTAGTTCCTTGTGGTTTTCACGGATGTCGGGTCAAAGAGACCTCATATTCGTATTTCGACTGTTCCATTGAGTCTGAAATGTTTAGTATAATCGATTTGCATATTTGGTTTGTGTGTACGGGATTCCTAACAAATTTCGAGGGTCCTTTTGATGTTTTGAGTGTTGGCTGATTTTCTAGTGTGTGTGCTTCGTGTTAGCGATGGCCTGCTCACTTAAGCATGCATCACTTTCGCGAAGAGTGGGTCGCATTCGCGAGAGGTCAGTCCCGCTGACCTTCTCAATCGCGAAGTGGTGTGTCACGATCGCGACCTTCGCTTAAGCGAAGGTCTGTTCGCGATCGCAAGGGTTGAATTTTATCTAGGGATTGCTTTTGCGAACCCATGGTCGCTTTTGGAACATCAAAGGGGGATTTATGCTTGTCAATTTCGGGGTTTAAGCTCCATTTCCATTTTTGAGCTTGGAAAATCCTTGGAAGCATTTTTGAAGAGATTTCTGATGCTAAATCTTTTGGGTAAGCTCTTGTGACCCCCAAAACTTCGTTTTCCTTTAATTATTTATGGATTCCAACATCATAAATTGGAATTTTGATTGGAAAATGGCAAGGTTTTGCAAGAACTTAAGTTCTAAACTAAAATGGAGATTTTAAACTAATTTTGATTCCTTTTTCAAAATGATTTCACCAATAAGTTCCTAAAGCCTTGGATATCATTTTCGGATTCAAACCTCCTTTTTGAAATTAGGTTTTGAGTTGATCGACCCATTTTTAAAGTAATAGATGTGGGTATTGTTGTTTTTGGAAATTTATTGTGAATACTTGATTGATATATATTGTGTGGCTTTAGAAGTGATTTGGAAGGGGAAAACATAAGCTTTGAGTTGATTAATTGATTGCTTTAAGGCAAGCGATGTCTTAAACTTTGTAATTTAGTAGAATCGTCTACTTCTCTTCATTGTATGTGTGTTGGGGAGTAATTGAGATTGAGGTGTTGCTTCACTTGATTAATGTTAACCAATAAAAAGGGGGGAAATGAAAAGGCTTCTTGATGATAATGATAAATTGTGAATTGCCTTGTTGTGGCCCCTATTTGATTGATTGGTGAATTGCTTGAATGCATGAAAGTGGACTTGAATTGTATAAATTGTTGTCTCTCTGTGTGGTGTGATATTGCTTGTGAGCATGGATTGTTGAACACCGTGATGAGACATTTGATATAAAGCCGATGGGAAATAGTTCCGACTAGTGATTTGATATAAAGCCGATGGGAAATGGCTCCGGCTAGTGATTTGATATAAAGCCGATGAGAAATGGTCCCGGCTAGTGATTTGATATAGAGCCAAAGAGAAATGGTTTCGGCTAGTTATGTGATATAAAGCCGAAGGAAAATGATTTCGACTAGTGATGTGATATAAAGCTGATGAAAAATGGTTCCGGCTAGTGATATTGTGCCAAAGGGAAATGGTTCCGACAAGAGTGCTTTTATGTGATTTAATGCCTTTGATACCTGTGATTGATCTACTAGTTAATTGTGATTGATGTATTTGATACTTGCGATTAAACTATCTAATTTGTGTTGGTTGTTGACTTGTGACTATTGGACTGTGAATATTGAGCCTTGTGAGCTGTGCTTTATAAAACTGTTAGGTTGAGCTGATTTCCATGCAGGTTGTAGTTTGAGGAGGTTCGGTTGGGGTGAAAGGAGTATTCGATTTCTAGCTAGGTTGCCTTGTTTATTAGGTTGCTTACTGGATACCGTGTTGTTGATATTCACTCCTTGCTTCTATACTTGTGTAGGTTTCGAGCCTAGACCGGTGTGATCTCCTTCTTCTGATTTCGAGGCTTGACAAGGATTTGAGAGGTAGATGTTTGTCATCTCGGCGGGTCCTCTTGTTCCTTTACTTTTGTTTTGTTCTACTTGAGAAACAAAGACATTGAGACTTGTATTTATCTTTCAAAATTCTATATTTACATTAGTGGCTTGTACATGTGACAACTAGGTTTTGGGGTGTTAATAGAATGAATAAATTTCGTTTTTATCTTGTTCTTATTTTACCTTTCCACATTGCTTTCATTTCATTGAGTTGAGACTGACTTATCTTGGTGGGAATAGATAAGTGTCATAACATCCATTTTTGGGTCGTGACAATATATATATTTTTGTGGTATCATTAAGGTCTCTTGTTCATACCCTACTCATTAGTCAATAATACTATACAAGTGTGTGTGTCTGTGTATATATATTGTTATGGTATCATTAAGATATCTTGTTCGAAAATTACTCATTAGTCATTGATACTATAAGAGTATATATATATTCTTGTGGTATCATTAACTATTCTTGTTTAGAAATTACTCATTAGTCAGTGATACTATAAGATTGTGTGTGTGTGTGTGTGTGTGTATATATATATATTTATATTGTAGTGGTATCATTGAGGTTTCTTGTTCATACCCTACTCATTAGTCAACTGATTTTCATTTGATAGAACTGTAATTGTTGTATTACCGTTACATTGCATCCCAGTAACAAGAGCAAATTTAGCCAATTCAAATCGAAGTTGTGCCCCATTAACATAATTCTGTATTTTTTTAAAAATCACATTAAATGTCAAATGTAGTTTATGCAGATCCAAAATCACATAATTAGTATTTTTTTTCTTATTTATTTACTATTGTAGTCTAGTTACTTTTTTTATTAATCTGAAAGTAGTTAGTTAATATTTTATTTTTTATATTTATTTTTTAAAAAAGGCAAAAATATAAAAAGAGAGAAAAAAAAAGATGATAAATTAACAAAAAAGGGGAAAAGGACAAAAAAACAAAGAAGAAGACAGAAACAAATAATAAAAATATTATCAAATGGTATCTCTAATAAAGGATAACATAAAAAAAGAATAAAAATAATAAATGAGAAAATAAAAATAATAAATGAAAAAAGAACAAAAGTAATGAATAAAAAGTAATTTATTTTATTTTCTTAAAAAGGTAAAAATATAGAAAGAGAAAAAAAGAAGAAGATAAACTAATAAAAAAGAAAAAAAAGAAAAGAAAGAAAGAAATAATAAAAATGTTACCAAATGGTATCTCTAATAAAGGACAATAGTAAAAAAAAACAATAAAAATAACAAATGAGAAAAGAATAAAAGAGAAAATAAAAATAGTAAACAAGAAAAGAACAAAAGTAATTTATTTTATTTTCTTAAAAAGGTAAAAATATAGAAAGAGAGAAGAAAATTAAAAAATATATAAACTAACAAAATAAAAGTAGAAATAATAAAAATATTATCAAATGATATCTCTAATAAAGGATAAAATAAAAAAAGAATAAAAATAATAAAGGAGATAAAAAATATAAACAATAAATGGGAAAAGAATAAAAGAGAAAGTAAAAATAATAAATGAGAAAAGAATAAAAGAGAAAATAAAAATAATAAATTATAAAGAACAAAAGAAATTAATGATAGCACAAAAACAATAAATGAGAAAAAAAACAAAAATAATTAATAATAGAACAAAAGACTTGGACTGAGCTGAATTGAGCATAAATTTAAAAAGGTTGAGGCGAAATTGAGCCTAAATTTAAAGAGGGTTGGAGGGAAATTAGGCCTAAACTAAAGAGGGGCATAAGCTGTAATTTATTTTAGGAGAATGACTATTTGCTGAATTAGTTTGGGTCGGGCTATGAAATTGTAATTATTTTGTGTTTTGTGGCTCATTTATATAGTTTTTCCTTTTTAAATTGATAACACTTTTCTTACTGTTATTGTAGGCCCCAAGCCCGAGTAAAGGAGGAAAGTTATGGTAAGCCGACAACCAACGTAAAATTTGTCAATTCATGATGAATGTTCATGATACATAAACCGTTGGAATATGCCCACCTAGTTGATATATGAGTTTAAATGACAGAATGAAAATTCATTTAACTAATCTCAATTTATTTGAGATTAAATCATAATTATTGTTGTTGTTGTTGTAACACTATACCATCAAACTTTGAGAAAATACTCATCTATGTCATTCGTTAAAAGTTTGGCTCATCTATGCCATTTTAATTTGAGAAAAGGCTCATCCATGTCATTATTTTTCAATTGAAAACAATTCTAGTTTTGCAAAACCATTTTTTACATGTGGTCACTTATTATCCAGCCACATCATTAATTAAATCTTTTTTAAAAGAGAAAAAAAATTCAAATATGCCATCGAACTTTGAAAAAAAGCTCATCTATATCATCTGTTAAAAAATTGTTTCATTTATGCCATTTCAATTAACAAATAATGGCACGGATGAACCTTTTCTCAAATGAAAATTGTATAAATGAGACAAACTTTTAACAGATGACATAGATGAGCATTTTCTCAAAGTTCAATGACAAATTTAAGCCTTTTCCCCTTTTAGTATTACGAATTCCAGATTTATCATTTCAACATTTATTTAACACATATAATAGCAGTTAAATAAAATAATTAAAAAAAAATTATGTTTAAAAATAATCAAATATACCCTAAACTTTATTAAAAAGGTCAAATATACCTTTGAATTTTGCGAAAAAGATCAAATATATCTATTGTTTTTTTTTGTGACATTTTTGACCCTATACTCTTGTTAATTTAAATCACCAAAAATTCAACATTAAGGTCCTTGCAATTGAAGTGTTCTTCAAGACATCAAAAACTCAGTCTCTCTTCATTAGCAAAAGCATTCTGCAAAAAAGTTCGATTCGTTTCTCTAAATTACTCTCCAATGTCGGTAAGTTCTTCTTCTTCCTTCGTTCTATGAACTGCGCAGTTTTTTTTTTCCTTTTTATGCTTAGTACAGTGTTAAAACCTAGTTCTTCTCGTAGATCGAATTTGAAATCTGATAAAATGGTGTATTTTTTGAATTTTTGGTAATTTTTTTGAGCAGATCTTTGAGTATAATGGAAGTGCTTTGGTTGCGATGGTTGGGAAAAACTGTTTCGCTATTGCGAGTGATAGGCGTTTTGGAGTACAGCTGCAGACAATCGCTACTGATTTCCAGAGGATTTATAAAATACATGAGAAGCTTTTCATTGGACTTTCTGGCTTGGCTACTGATACTCAAACACTGTAATTTCTAATTTTTTTAATTCTGTTTTTACTGTTTTTTGCTAGCTAAAGATTGTTACGAGCATGTAAGGGTGTGAGTTAGTGGTCAATGAATTGGGTTGTGAACCATGAGGTCTTAGGTTCAGAACCCAGTAGAAATAAAAAAATATACAAGGTCATTTCTGGTACCTGTTGTTGTTGTTGTTGGTGGGAGGCGGGAGGTATCTTGTGGAATTAGTCCGGACACCATAGTTATGAAAAAAAGTTAGATAGGGCACAATGAAAGAAAAAGATCAATATAGGTGATATGTGCAAGTTTTAGACTTATTAGAGAACTTCTATTATTATAATTGTATATATATATATATTTAACTTGTTTGGCACTGAGGCGAAGTAGTTGTAGTTATTATTAGTACTATTTTTGCTGCCTCCCCATTGTGTTGGGTGTTTTAAGTGTTTTTTTAAAGAAATTACCATCATTTATTAAAGGACCCATTTCTTTATTTTTGAAAGATTTATAGAGCACATTAATTAGAAAAGTGTATTGGAGTAGAAATTTTAAATTTTGAGTGGGAGTTTGAGTTAGTTATTACTGACAAAGAGGAAGGCTTCTTGTGGGTTGGGGGTGTGGGGAGTGGACAATAAAGGGTGAAACTGGTGTTTTACTTATTTATTTGCTGATGCATTCTTGTTGATTGTGGAATAGGGAGGGGGTGTATTACAATCTGCTTATTAGTAGTTTGATTTGTTTGGATTATGCACCCTGATATGTGCTTTTGGTAATGGTTTCTTCAGACATCAACGCCTCATGTTCCGTCACAAGCTGTATGAGCTTAGAGAAGATAGGGATATGAAGCCCGAGACCTTTGCCAGCCTAGTATCTGCTATGCTTTATGAGAAAAGGTTGGTAAATAGCATATGTTCTTTGACAGTGTGTTAACCGTTTACTTCCTGAAGATTACATGGTTTCAGAGTCATAATTGCATGTTCTTGAATATGAATAGCATTTTTGGAGATTTGATGAGATAGTTTTTAATTGAGTATTAAGTGTTTAAATGGCTGCCTTTAGAGTCAATAGGAGTTTTAAGAACTTTGCTGTACTTGGTAAAATAGCAGAGGTGTGCGCAAGCCGGCCAGATATTTTTAAAAAAGAGAAGCTAATGTTTGGTGGCTTGTTCCACAAGTCTTTTGAGCCCAAAAGTTCAAACCCTTACTTTCAAGCTCAAACTAGCTAACGATCCATTGGATATTAGATTTAAGTTGACTTTAACTGATGAGTGGGCTGAGACATCATTTTCCATTTAATAGACTAGATCTGAGGTTTCACTTATTAGATTATAAGAAAGAGAGGAGAATAGAGAGAAAAGAGATGTGAAGAATGAGTAAAGAAAAATCAGTGGAGCACAGAAAGGACTCTTTTGTGTGAAAATATTTCCTACATTGTATCAAAAGGTTACTCAAGATAGGAGGATGTGCTCAGATATTAATTTGGGTAGAAATCACATCAGGTGACATGTTCTTACTTTTTAAAAAAATTCGAATTCCACTGCTTGCAATAACCCCCCCCCCCCCAAGCCCCCATATGCAGACGTGTTTAAGACATCATACATTGATTTTAGAGGTATGATCCATATAATAGTTAATTAAATAATTAACGCAAGCTCTCATAGTTTCTCTTCGAACATCTCCTGTTCGTATTTGAGCTAAAAAATTAATCAAGCTTAACCTTAGCATTTGGACTTAATGAACTAAACAAAAAATGCTCATTCCAAATAGCTGTTTAGTTGGACAAAACCTGTTAAATCCAATCTGGGTTGTTGTTTTGTCATCCATGATCAATGCTTCATCAACTTGTTAATAACTTCATTATCCATTTGGTTTTGTCTAGGTTTGGTCCATACTTGTGCCAGCCTGTAATTGCTGGATTAGGAGATGATGACAAGCCTTTTATTTGCACAATGGACTCTATTGGAGCAAAGTATGTTGAGTTTCTTTCTACTGCTTCAAGTTCTAAAATTTGGAGACTTATGTACTCTGCCAGAGTCCCCATGGCATTGCATGCTTATAGTATTGCTACTTATTAGATGTAATGCTTGTCATGCAGGGAGCTTGCAAAAGATTTTGTTGTTTCTGGCACTGCATCTGAATCACTTTACGGTGCCTGTGAGGCCATGTACAAGCCCGACATGGTTTGTACTGTTCTTGCTTTATTTTTTGCCATATAATCAGATAATCCGTCTCTAGCTTGAATGCCATGTATCACACATCCATTTTTTTGTTATGTAACGGAAATAATCATCCTAGAGTTGCTGAAGTGCTGCTTTTATTTGATGCTTCAGCTGGCAGTTGGTGATTACTGTATATAGTATATGTTTGGTGACAACATCATGGAGTCTCATAGTTACAGTTCTCTGTTTTGATTTAATAAAACTGGCAGATTTACAAATTGATTTTTTTAAAGCAGACACTGCTTGATGGGTGAAAAATCTTACATTAGTAATGCCCCAAGGGGGTGGCAGAGTGCAATAACAATAGATAATATGAGGAAGAGGAGGGTGGTGGTGGTGAGTTAGTATTGTTTGTGCAAGGAAAAGTTGAACACGTCACATCATATTATATGGTCGGTTCACAACACAATTGTGGATGTTGTACTTTTTTACTTTATGTGACTTTGATGATACTGAGGAGGGGATAGAAATTATCATTTCTTAAGAACAGAGGATTGGCTAGGAGATCATGGCAGCATGGGAAAGTATACCACTATGTATTTTTTGGACTATCGGAACGAGAGTAAAAGATTAAGCCATAATAATGCAAAGAAGTATTTTAAAATATTTCTATCACATTCTTTTAGTTGTAGACAGAGGATACCATTGTGTACAGATGATTGGGATAACCAGATGAACTATGGGTGCATTGGGTGGCTGAGCATTTGAGCCACCCACTTTGAAAATTGCTTTTGACACCATCTTAGTGTGATATCACTGAAATGATTTTTGACTAACAAACAAAATGAATTAAGATGAGTTTTATTCATGTTAATTGTAAGATATGTATTTAAGTTTCTCTCGAGGTTCAGAAACTTCCATTCCAGAATTTTTTTGAAATTGAACTTCCATTTCAATACTCAGGGCCGGATCTAGTAAGCTCGGTGGGGGTGTCACGGCACCCACAGACTTCGATTGAAACCTTATATATATAGGTATATATACAGAAGTTATAGATAAATAATACAATTGCCACCCAGAGAACCAAAGGACATCATGGTGCCAGTGGCGAAAGGACAGCACTTCCACCCTCCAGATGCAAGATCGAACCCAGATGACAATGTGTTATTTTTTAATTTTAACTTGCTCCATCTAATTTTAACTTAGCGCCTATTTTCTCTTTCTTTTTCATTCTATTTCAGTAATTAGTTGTGAGGTTGGCGCCTATTTTCTCTTTCTTTTTCATTCTATTTCAGTAATTAGTTGTGAGGTTTAAAAGCCTATTTTCTCTTTCTTTTTCATTCTATTAATTAGTTGTTTAACTTTAAAACACAAGTTCCCTTCTCTATTATCAGATTAAAAGAAATCATTGTTCTTAATACAAAAGTTATCATCTTACTACTATTCATGTTTTCGTCAATTAATTTATCTCTAAGAGAGTTCAGAAAATAAAAATGTAGTACTTGAAATTTAAACGTCGAACCTTAAGGTGAATTTTGATTCCCCTTAACTGCTAACTCAACCTTTACTCTTACGTTTAAGATGTTCAAAATATATATATACGTACATAAAATAAATTTGAAAATACCATATATATATATATATATATATATATATATATATATATCATGTAATTTTTTGCCGATGGAGTTTGGATGAACCCATCG
>JAGDQO010001991.1:0-14789 GCA_018342035.1 Solanum appendiculatum | reverse complement strand
GTTCGACACGCAAGTAAATCTATTATTCTAAAATATTTTTATATATCTATGAAAAGAATATGGGAGGTGGTGGTGGGGTGACGGGGGAGTAGGTTTGTGGGAAATTGAGAATATATAGGACTATAGGGGGTTGGTGAAGATAAGGTTTGTTGGAGGTGTGAGGAGGACACAATGAATTTGGAATGCTACTGGTAGAACTTGTTTTACTTACTTCAATTAGGCAAGTCATTTTCACTATATTTAAGGAACTTGATTTCCTAGAAAAAATATTTTCCTTTAATTTTTATCAAACAAATATGAAAAAGATCAGAAAACATTTTCGAGAAAATGTTTTCTTCCATACCAAAACACACCCTTACTAATTACTACAATCTCACTATCTATAACCATTTTGCATCACTTTGTTATCAAGCAAATGCATATAAAAAAAGTGATAATTAGTAATAAACCATATAACCAATATTCATTAATGAAGTAGCTACTAAAATTTAATTCATGTGTATACAAATGACACAATTCCTTATAAAACTTGTCAACTTTCTCTAACGCTTTCATTGCAACATGTTTGTGGTTTATCTCTAGTCCCTCAAATTACTTAAGGAACTTCGTTATTTTTGTGCTTCAACATCTTTAAATTACATTCATGACTCTTTTTTCCTATCACATAGTATTGTATTTGTTTATGGAGAGTACTATATTAAGTGATCATTTTGAGTACAAAACAAAAATAATGTTAAATACAAAAAGCCAAACTTTATAATTTATACTTTTCAAGAGAAAAAGTTTTGATGATATTGAACATAAGCAAAAATAGAATTACTATGGGAGACTTATCTAAAATATTTTAGATAAAAATACACATTTCTTCAATAAAGCATATAACGCAAGTAGTGTTTAGATTTTGCACCAGAATATATTCGACAATGCCCTTGAGGATTTTAAAATTTGTAAATGTCTGTATTATCTGTTCCGTTACGACTCATGTGATTTAATTTTCATTCCTTAAAATGGAGTTCAATGCGATTATGTTATTATTTTCGGTGTCTTTAGTAGGGCGATCGATTAGTGATTGATAGTCCATAAAGAGTTGAAGAAAGACGAAAAATAGATACAACCCAAGCTCACAATCTTCACTCTAATGGTGTTTGTTGAGGAATCTTGCTCTCAAATCTATGCCCAGTAGCTCAATCCCCAAAGTTCTTCTCTTTATTTTTAAGAGTAATCTCAGCATCCCCCCTAAATTGATTGTGTTTCAGTGTATATGGTGAATTAGGATCAAAATGTGAAATTCTAAATCTGCCTTGACCCAAGTCACATTTCTTCTCCGCGTTCACGGAGCTCAGCATAATTGCACACCGCGTTCGCGGTGGATGTCCCGCATTCGTGATACTCAGCTTGGTTGAACTCCGCATTCACAGAGGCTCACCTGCATTCGCACTGGCTAGTGACTTTACACTTCACGTTCACAGAGGCTTCCCGCGTTCGCGCTTCACAGTCGACTTACACTCCGCGTTCACAGAAGCTTTCCCACGTTCGTGGAGAACACTTCACTTCCAGCTCTAATTTCTCCATTTTTAGCTTTATTTTGCCCCAATTTCAATTCTTTTCCATAAAAATGCCTTTTTAACCAACATGTACCTGAAACAACCATATTCAAAGGAAAATTAGCCTCTTTCTCTACTTAAGTGCCACAAAATCATAAGAAAAGGACTCCAATTGAATGAAAATCACCCACTCATCAACAATTTTTGATAAACGCTCAACATACCTCTTACGATTCCAAGTGTGGGCGGTCGCTAACAAGTACAAATCCAACGAAGAGTTGGGGTCTATCCCACGAGGAACAATGTGCAAGGCGATTGAAGAAATGAAGAAGTACAAGCTACTAGTTTGAATCCGAAATGAAATATACAATTATAAAAAAGAGAAGATTTCAGGTAACAAATTAAGATAGGGGATAGAGGAGAACAAGGAACAAAGCCTTTTCGAACATGATTACCAAAGGGATTTGGGAATGGGAAATCAATTAAAACCCATAAAATTCATTGCAAACTAGTTTCATACAATCTCAATTAATCATGGATGCAAATCATATATGCCTCGGAATCTAAATTACTCACATATTTCTCACGAATATAGAAAATTATTTCTCAATTAGTTCTTTCTAACCCAATCAAGTGGCAACACAAGCAATCCAATTAAAGGCAATGCAAGGACTCACTATTTCTAGCAACAATCCAACAAATGAGTTGTTAAACCTCAAATAATGCACCAATCAACCTTTCCCAACCTCAATTGACTTTAACAAGCTCAATCAAAGTAAATGGGCAAGTCCAAGGAGTGATCAATTCCAATGGAAAGCAAGTAAAGCATGAAATTGATTGGATAACCAAAGACCCATTTCATAAGTGATAAAGCATTAAACTAATTACAAAAGCACAAGGTAGAAATCAAAAAACCAAATATTGATTATGTCTAACAGAAAATCCAAATCACTAATCAACAATTAACACCTAGAATTCAACAATACAAAACAAAGAGTTGAAGAAAGACGAAAAATAGATACAACCCAAGCTCACAATCTTCACTCTAATGGTGGTTGTTGAGGAATCTTGCTCTCAAATCTATGCCCAAGTAGCTCAATCCCCAAAGTTCTTCTCTTTATTTTTAAGAGTAATCTCAGCATCCCCCCTAAATTGATTGTGTTTCAGTGTATATGGTGAATTAGGATCAAAATGTGAAATTCTAAATCTGCCTTGACCCTAAGTCACATTTCTTCTCCGCGTTCACGGAGCTCAGCATAATTGCACACCGCGTTCGCGGTGGATGTCCCGCATTCGTGATACTCAGCTTGGTTGAACTCCGCATTCACAGAGGCTCACCTGCATTCGCACTGGCCAGTGACTTTACACTCCGTGTTCACAGAGGCTTCCCGCGTTCGCGCTTCACAGTCGACTTACACTCCGCGTTCACAGAAGCTTTCCCACGTTCGTGGAGAACACTTCACTACCAGCTCTAATTTCTCCATTTTTAGCTTTATTTTGCCCCAATTTCAATTCTTTTCCATAAAAATGCCTTTTTAACCAACATGTACCTGAAACAACCATATTCAAAGGAAAATTAGCCTCTTTCTCTACTTAAGTGCCACAAAATCATAAGAAAAGGACTCCAATTGAATGAAAATCACCCACTCATCAACAATTTTTGATAAACGCTCAACATACCTCTTACGATTCCAAGTGTGGGCGGTCGCTAACAAGTACAAATCCAACGAAGAGTTGGGGTCTATCCCACGAGGAACAATGTGCAAGGCGATTGAAGAAATGAAGAAGTACAAGCTACTAGTTTGAATCCGAAATGAAATATACAATTATAAAAAGGAGAAGATTTCAGGTAACAAATTAAGATAGGGGATAGAGGAGAACAAGGAACAAAGCCTTTTCGAACATGATTACCAAAGGGATTTGGGAATGGGAAATCAATTAAAACCCATAAAAATTCATTGCAAACTAGCTTCATACAATCTCAATTAATCATGGATGCAAATCATATATGCCTCGGAAATCTAAATTACTCACATATTTCTCACGAATATAGAAAATTATTTCTCAATTAGTTCTTTCTAACCCAATCAAGTGGCAACACAAGCAATCCAATTAAAGGCAATGCAAGGACTCACTATTTCTAGCAACAATCCAACAAATGAGTTGTTAAACCTCAAATAATGCACCAATCAACCTTTCCCAACCTCAATTGACTTTAACAAGCTCAATCAAAGTAAATGGGCAAGTCCAAGGAGTGATCAATTCCAATGGAAAGCAAGTAAAGCATGAAATTGATTGGATAACCAAAGACCCATTTCATAAGTGATAAAGCATTAAACTAATTACAAAAGCACAAGGTAGAAATCAAAAAACCAAATATTGATTATGTCTAACACGAAAATCCAAATCACTAATCAACAATTAACACCTAGAATTCAACAATACAAAACAAAGAGTTGAAGAAAGACGAAAAATAGATACAACCCAAGCTCACAATCTTCACTCTAATGGTGGTTGTTGAGGAATCTTGCTCTCAAATCTATGCCCAATAGCTCAATCCCCAAAGTTCTTCTCTTTATTTTTAAGAGTAATCTCAGCATCCCCCCTAAATTGATTGTGTTTCAGTGTATATGGTGAATTAGGATCAAAATGTGAAATTCTAAATCTGCCTTGACCCTAGTCACATTTCTTCTCCGCGTTCACGGAGCTCAGCATAATTGCACACCGCGTTCGCGGTGGCTGTCCCGCATTCGTGATACTCAGCTTGGTTGAACTCCGCATTCACAGAGGCTCACCTACATTCGCGCTGGCCAGTGACTTTACACTCCGTGTTCACAGAGGCTTCCCGCGTTCGCGCTTCACAGTCGACTTACACTCCGCGTTCACAGAAGCTTTCCCACGTTCGTGGAGAACACTTCACTACCAGCTCTAATTTCTCCATTTTTAGCTTTATTTTGCCCCAATTTCAATTCTTTTCCATAAAAATGCCTTTTTAACCAACATGTACCTGAAACAACCATATTCAAAGGAAAATTAGCCTCTTTCTCTACTTAAGTGCCACAAAATCATAAGAAAAGGACTCCAATTGAATGAAAATCACCCACTCATCAAATATTTTTGATAAACGCTCAACATACCTCTTACGATTCCAAGTGTGGGCGGTCGCTAACAAGTACAAATCCAACGTAGAGTTGGGGTCTATCCCACGAGGAACAATGTGCAAGGCGATTGAAGAAATGAAAAAGTACAAGCTACTAGTTTGAATCCGAAATGAAATATACAATTATAAAAAGGAGAAGATTTCAAGTAACAAATTAAGATAGGGGATAGAGGAGAACAAGGAACAAAGCCTTTTCGAACATGATTACCAAAGGGATTTGGGAATGGGAAATCAATTAAAACCCATAAAATTCATTGCAAACTAGCTTCATACAATCTCAATTAATCATGGATGCAAATCATATATGCCTCGGAATCTAAATTACTCACATATTTCTCACGAATATAGAAAATTATTTCTCAATTAGTTCTTTCTAACCCAATCAAGTGGCAACACAAGCAATCCAATTAAAGGCAATGCAAGGACTCACTATTTCTAGCAACAATCCAACAAATGAGTTGTTAAACCTCAAATAATGCACCAATCAACCTTTCCCAACCTCAATTGACTTTAACAAGCTCAATCAAAGTAAATGGGCAAGTCCAAGGAGTGATCAATTCCAATGGAAAGCAAGTAAAGCATGAAATTGATTGGATAACCAAAGACCCATTTCATAAGTGATAAAGCATTAAACTAATTACAAAAGCACAAGGTAGAAATCAAAAAACCAAATATTGATTATGTCTAACACAAAATCCAAATCACTAATCAACAATTAACACCTAGAATTCAACAATACAAAACAAAGAGTTGAAGAAAGACGAAAAATAGATACAACCCAAGCTCACAATCTTCACTCTAATGGTGGTTGTTGAGGAATCTTGCTCTCAAATCTATGCCCAATAGCTCAATCCCCAAAGTTCTTCTCTTTATTTTTAAGAGTAATCTCAGCATCCCCCCTAAATTGATTGTGTTTCAGTGTATATGGTGAATTAGGATCAAAATGTGAAATTCTAAATCTGCCTTGACCCTAGTCACATTTCTTCTCCGCGTTCACGGAGCTCAGCATAATTGCACACCGCGTTCGCGGTGGATGTCCCGCATTCGTGATACTCAGCTTGGTTGAACTCCGCATTCACAGAGGCTCACCTGCATTCGCACTGGCCAGTGACTTTACACTCCGTGTTCACAGAGGCTTCCCGCGTTCGCGCTTCACAGTCGACTTACACTCCGCGTTCACAGAAGCTTTCCCACGTTCGTGGAGAACACTTCACTACCAGCTCTAATTTCTCCATTTTTAGCTTTATTTTGCCCCAATTTCAATTCTTTTCCATAAAAATGCCTTTTTAACCAACATGTACCTGAAACAACCATATTCAAAGGAAAATTAGCCTCTTTCTCTACTTAAGTGCCACAAAATCATAAGAAAAGGACTCCAATTGAATGAAAATCACCCACTCATCAAATATTTTTGATAAACGCTCAACATACCTCTTACGATTCCAAGTGTGGGCGGTCGCTAACAAGTACAAATCCAACGAAGAGTTGGGGTCTATCCCACGAGGAACAATGTGCAAGGCGATTGAAGAAATGAAGAAGTACAAGCTACTAGTTTGAATCCGAAATGAAATATACAATTATAAAAAGGAGAAGATTTCAGGTAACAAATTAAGATAGGGGATAGAGGAGAACAAGGAACAAAGCCTTTTCGAACATGATTACCAAAGGGATTTGGGAATGGGAAATCAATTAAAACCCATAAAATTCATTGCAAACTAGCTTCATACAATCTCAATTAATCATGGATGCAAATCATATATGCCTCGGAATCTAAATTACTCACATATTTCTCACGAATATAGAAAATTATTTCTCAATTAGTTCTTTCTAACCCAATCAAGTGGCAACACAAGCAATCCAATTAAAGGCAATGCAAGGACTCACTATTTCTAGCAACAATCCAACAAATGAGTTGTTAAACCTCAAATAATGCACCAATCAACCTTTCCCAACCTCAATTGACTTTAACAAGCTCAATCAAAGTAAATGGGCAAGTCCAAGGAGTGATCAATTCCAATGGAAAGCAAGTAAAGCATGAAATTGATTGGATAACCAAAGACCCATTTCATAAGTGATAAAGCATTAAACTAATTACAAAAGCACAAGGTAGAAATCAAAAAACCAAATATTGATTATGTCTAACACAAAATCCAAATCACTAATCAACAATTAACACCTAGAATTCAACAATACAAAACAAAGAGTTGAAGAAAGACGAAAAATAGATACAACCCAAGCTCACAATCTTCACTCTAATGGTGGTTGTTGAGGAATCTTGCTCTCAAATCTATGCCCAATAGCTCAATCCCCAAAGTTCTTCTCTTTATTTTTAAGAGTAATCTCAGCATCCCCCCTAAATTGATTGTGTTTCAGTGTATATGGTGAATTAGGATCAAAATGTGAAATTCTAAATCTGCCTTGACCCTAGTCACATTTCTTCTCCGCGTTCACGGAGCTCAGCATAATTGCACACCGCGTTCGCGGTGGATGTCCCGCATTCGTGATACTCAGCTTGGTTGAACTCCGCATTCACAGAGGCTCACCTACATTCGCGCTGGCCAGTGACTTTACACTCCGTGTTCACAGAGGCTTCCCGCGTTCGCGCTTCACAGTCGACTTACACTCCGCGTTCACAGAAGCTTTCCCACGTTCGTGGAGAACACTTCACTACCAGCTCTAATTTCTCCATTTTTAGCTTTATTTTGCCCCAATTTCAATTCTTTTCCATAAAAATGCCTTTTTAACCAACATGTACCTGAAACAACCATATTCAAAGGAAAATTAGCCTCTTTCTCTACTTAAGTGCCACAAAATCATAAGAAAAGGACTCCAATTGAATGAAAATCACCCACTCATCAACAATTTTTGATAAACGCTCAACATACCTCTTACGATTCCAAGTGTGGGCGGTCGCTAACAAGTACAAATCCAACGTAGAGTTGGGGTCTATCCCACGAGGAACAATGTGCAAGGCGATTGAAGAAATGAAAAAGTACAAGCTACTAGTTTGAATCCGAAATGAAATATACAATTATAAAAAGGAGAAGATTTCAAGTAACAAATTAAGATAGGGGATAGAGGAGAACAAGGAACAAAGCCTTTTCGAACATGATTACCAAAGGGATTTGGGAATGGGAAATCAATTAAAACCCATAAAATTCATTGCAAACTAGCTTCATACAATCTCAATTAATCATGGATGCAAATCATATATGCCTCGGAATCTAAATTACTCACATATTTCTCACGAATATAGAAAATTATTTCTCAATTAGTTCTTTCTAACCCAATCAAGTGGCAACACAAGCAATCCAATTAAAGGCAATGCAAGGACTCACTATTTCTAGCAACAATCCAACAAATGAGTTGTTAAACCTCAAATAATGCACCAATCAACCTTTCCCAATCTCAATTGACTCTAACAAGCTCAATCAAAGTAAATGGGCAAGTCCAAGGAGTGATCAATTCCAATGGAAAGCAAGTAAAGCATGAAATTGATTGGATAACCAAAGACCCATTTCATAAGTGATAAAGCATTAAACTAATTACAAAAGCACAAGGTAGAAATCAAAAACCCAAATATTGATTATGTCTAACACAAAATCCAAATTACTAATCAACAATTAACACCTAGAATTCAACAATACAAAGCAAAGAGTTGAAGAAAGACAAAAAATAGATACAACCCAAGCTCACAATCTTCACTCTAATGGTGTTTGTTGAGGAATCTTGCTCTCAAATCTATGCCCAATAGCTCAATCCCCAAAGTTTTCTCTTTATTTTAAGAGTAATCTCAGCATACCCCATAAATTGGTTGTGTTTCAGTGTATATGATGAATTAGAATCAAAATGTGAAATTCCAAATCTGCCCAGACGTCACTCACATTTCTTCTCTGCGTTCGTGGATGAAGCTCCGCGTTCGTGGAGGAAGCTCTGCGTTCGCGGAGCTCAGTTTAATTGCACTCCGTGTTTGCGGTGGATGTCCCGCATTCGCAATACTAAGCTAGGTTGAACTCCATGTTCACGGAGGCTCACCCGCGTTCGCGCTGGCCAGTGACTTTACACTCCGCGTTCATGGAGGCTTCTCATGTTCGCGCTTCACAGTCGACTTACACTCTGCGTTCGTGGAGGCTTTCCCGCGTTTGCAGAAAACACTTCACTGCCAGATCCAATTTCTTTGTTTTTAGCTCCATTTTGCCCCAATTTCATTCTTTTCCATAAAAAATCCTTTTTAACCAACATGTACCTGAAACAATCATATTCAAAGGAAAATGAGCCTCTTTCTCTACTTAAGTGCCACAAAATCATAAGAAAAGGACTCCAAATGAGTGAAAATCAGCCACTCATCAACACCCCTAACTTATAAACTTTGTTTGTCGTCAAGCAAAACAAAATCAAAAAGCACAAGAGGCAATCACAATAAGCACAACACACTTTCATTTCAACTAAGGGTCATGATCATGACTTTTGTTTGTACTAACAAATAGTCCTCAAGCATTCTTTTCACAACCTCAACCCCTCATTCTCATGGAACATTTTTCAAAACCCAAGAATCATTAAGTGACAACAACTCTTACTCAAGAAATAACTCTACTCTTTAGCTTTTTTATATGCTCACTTGATGTGATTAGAAATTTTCAAAATCACCATTCAAGCAATCTACATGCCCTCACAAGAAAAGAAATGTCCCAAAACACTCACAAGTATTTACAAACATGGGACAAAAACACAAACACTCACAATAGAACATCTCATGAACACAAATGCCACACCATAGGCTTGCCCATATTTTTAATCAACATTGACTCAACTTTATTTGGTTAGAAATCACAAAGGACTTGGTCAAGCTTGTAATGCTGGCTTAGGTAAGGTAAGGATATCATTTAGGTACTAGTGACTACACCCTCCTTGAACTCTACTCAACAACCCAACATTTTCCAACTATTCTACATTTTCTTCACTTTCCAAACCAATGCACAATTCACCTTTTCATTTTCTTCATTTTCATTCTAGATGCCCCTCATGCAACCATTTTCAACTTTTTGGAGGATTCAAGATTCTATTATTCAATTTCTTTTTCACAACTTTTTCTTCCTTTTTGACTTTTTCCTCCATTCATCCTTCTCTTCTCTTTTTGTTATAACAAGCACTTATGTGATAGGCATCCCTTCTATGAATTTCGCATAACACCCCCAACTTAGGCTTTTAGCCTCAAATTTCACAACATCAAGTTCAAGGAGGGAAGGGTTCAAGAGAGGAATGTATTTTCAAAATGGCTAAGGCTTGTAACAAGGTTGCCAATAAAAAGGAATTAGGCTCAAAGGGGACAACTAAGGATACATTTAGTGCAAAGGTGGATTTTTAGGCTAAGTGGACTTCAAGAACAATCAAAGAAAGCCTAAGATCATTTTTCCAATCTAACTCAATCAAGACCAATATTTCAAGACAAACCGGGCAAGTTTTAGGTGGCACAAGCAAACACAAGGCATAATTCAACAACTCACCACACATGGCATGCAAATCACTCAAGATGGATCAAAATCCTATTTCCTTTTCAACATGCAAGTGGCGTTGAACATTTAAACCGCCAACAAATCAAGAATCACAAAAAGAGTCAGAAGAGTTGTCACAAAATCATTCTAAACATGCTCATTTTTCAAAACGGAGGGGTATGTTCAAAATATTTTTCACATGCAAGAATATATTCTTCGTACCAAACAAGCCACAACTTCCCAAAAAAGAAAATGACGAATTTACCCTTAAGAGAGTCGTCAACCAATCCATCATTGGGCAAACTCATACATCTATTCGGGACCGGCTACTCAGACTTCACCACACAACCTCAATGGCTACTCAAACTTCACCACACAACAACAATGGCTGCTCAGACTTCACCACACAACAATAATGGCTACTCAGACTTCATCACACAACAACCATGGCTACTCAGACTTCACCACACAACCAATCGACGCTTTACCCTTAAGAAAGTCGTCACTCTATCCATCATAGGGCATCGCCAATCAACAACATCTCCAATCAACACACCATCACACAACAAAATAAACAAAATAAAGAAGCTATCAAAAGAAATAAAAACTAATAAAATAAAACGACTAATCCAACACAATCCACAATTAAGCTCCAAAAGCCCGACAATGGCACATCATCCATAAAACAAAACAAACATCCACAACATAATAAAAACAACCAACAAAACAATCCCAGGCATCCAAAACAGGAGATACAAAACAATAGTCAAAAAAGAGGCACCTCCAACTGAAAATCACACTATGTCCTCACAGAACAAATATCAAAAGAAAATACGAGGGGCTTCCTGAAATGCAATCACTCCAAGCTTGCACCGGAAGGGAAGGATGAGTCCTCATCATCTGACGGACTGCTACCGCATAAGCTCCGAAACTTTCCCATCATCTTGCTCAGGAACCTACTCTTCCTCTTCTCATGCTCTCTAAAGGTCCTCTATCGCTGCTCGATCTTCCCCTGCCTCTAACTCATATGCTCGAGTCTGTCGGACATAGCCTTCTATGCAGCAGCTACAGAAGCAATACTAGGTGCAGAGGCACCCTTAGATGTGGTAGATCCAGGTGGTCCAGTGGGGAGACTAGCAACTAACTCTCTGATCTGAGCATCAACTCCTGTATCTGAGAAGAGATGTAGCACATAGTGGCAGGTCCAAACTGAAGAAGTCCTGTAGAAGATGAAGCACCGGCCTCAGAATCGGGCTCGGTGAACTGTCCAAAATGTGGGTCAGCCACATCAATGTTCCTCTTCTTACTCTTGCTCCCCCTGGGCTGCTTTTTTTTAAAAGGGTGAATCTCCTTGCCCAACTTCTTCTCCTCATCAGTGGGCAGTCTCACCACTCCAGCACTGTAGCACAGTTGAGTGATCAAAGAGGAGAAAATAATGCTCTTTTGGCTCTCCCCTGAGCCACCTCAATGATGTGATCCACAATCATCTAGCCCACATTAATCTCCAGCCCATCCATAATAGCAACTATCACCAATGCCCTATCTAAGGTCCCCTCGATATCATGATTAGAAGGAATGACCCGAGCACATATAATGGAAAGTCAAGTTTTGGCCTCAGCGGTGAACTCACGGGAATCAATCCCCCTCTTGGTTTCAAAACACTCTGGTGCCTCTCCAGCATGTAGCTTATCAACCAGCTACTAACTACCCAGCTCTCTGAACCGCTCCATATATACCTTGTTATCCGCATCTGGGAGACCGTACAAAACATTGATCACAGTCGGGCTAATGGTACCTGCACCCCTCAGACAGTAGTTACAACTGCTTAATTAAAGTTACTCTCAAGGGAATTTGCATAGAACTCGTCCATGATGGTGTGATTAGCCTTGATAGGCTCAGCAAAAAACACCACCCACCTACTAGCCATAAGCCGGTTAAAGAAATCTGGCATTCCACTCTCAAGCTTGTCCACACAAATCCCCTTCTCTTTCACAACAGCTCGGCCCAGGTATTCATCGTACTTCCGGGTACATTTAGATGAGCGGAATTTTGTAGAATCAAAATAATCTTTCTCAGGTGCAATTTCGGATGACTGAGGGATGTTGTCGGTCGACATAATTAGCTCAAAGTACCTACAAAATAAGAAAACATGTTAAAAGTTCTTGTGGACACTTAAAATAAATGTATTAGGAAGTATTTAGGCCAAAGAAAATAATTAAAAGCAGCCCCGATGCTTTGCAAAGCTACTGTTTTGGGATAGAACTGAATTCTGCTCCGCGTTCGCAGAGAATTAGCTGCCTTACCTCCGTGTTCACGGAGAGGCAGCTGTGGTCGCGGCTCAGCACCTAGTAGACCTCCGCATTCGTGAACCAGATGGCCGCGTTCATGGAGTACAAAGAGACAGAGACTTTCGTGTTCACGGACAGAGGTCCACATTCGCGGAGAGGTCATCTTCTCTAGAATTCCAGAATCCATTGAAGCATTTTATCAAACAGGTTATGGGAATCAAAATATCAACACTTTTCTACACAAATGCGCCTCTAATTCTACCCCCAAGCGTGATCATCAAGCAAACAACCCAACAAACAGTTAATTCCATCACAAAAATTTAGCAATTCAACACGAGAATCAAGTTTAGAGCAAGAACACAATAAGGCATAATATTTCAAGGCTTATTCTTCTATAGAACTTACCCCCAACAAATCAAATATCAACAATTCTAATAAAACCAACAACAATTCTACCCATAGACCACTAATTAAGCACATACAATCAAGCAAATTCAAATCAAGAACATTAAAGCACAATTTTTCAACTCCACTCACCAAAAATAAACTCACAAGATAGTAAAAAGCATACCTCCAATGTAGATTCCAACCACTAATTAGTAAACTAGGAAGCAAAGTAGATGAGGGGAGAATTTAGGGAGAATATTATGTTCTTTTAATGAGGGGACAAATTTTCTTTTAAAGGGGTGTTTTGAAATTGGAATAAACCTTTGGCATTTCTGCCTTTTAACATGCCACGACCCTCCGCGTTCGCGAGCAAGATGGCGCGTTCGCGAGCAAGATGGCGCGTTCGCAAGTAAGATGGCGCGTTCGCGAAGGATCTGTCAGATTGACTTATGCGTTCGCGGACTTCACTCCGTGTTCGCGGAGAGCAATTTAGGCCTGGACCCCTGGCAGGTTACTGGAACTTTTTGCGATGGTAAGAACCATTAGGCAATTTGCCCATTACATTTAGGCGATCTTTAGCTTCCAAAAAGTGTTCCAAACCTCCATTTTGAAGATAGTTCACCCCAAACTTCAATCCCAAGTAAATGTTTGCTTCCCAACTTGTTCAAAACACTTTCAAACATTTTGAAATCATGACGATTAGTCAAAAATAAAATTTTAATCTAACCTAAAAATTAAAGAAAACTCAAAATTGACTAAAACTAAAAATTTTGGATACCGATGGGTTGCCTCCCATCAAGCGCACAATTTAACGTCATGGCGCGACGCCAGTTGCATCACCCTTTATGTTTCCACTTCGAGGCGATGTACCTTCTCCCCACCTTCAAATCATTTTCTCTTCGATGCATATGGGGACTACCGGAGAGCCTCACACATTTCACTCGATCTCTCCACTTCGAAGACTTGAATTTCTTGCCCAACTTCACGTCATTTTTTCGTGGAGAGACATTGGGCAATAGTGAAAGGGTCACTAGCCCATTCAAACATTGAACTTCATAACTCTTGGCCCTCAAGTGCATGACACCATCACTTTCCAATGAATTAGAGTTGCCATATATGATCTTTTTGGCTTTTTCTTGCAACTCTAATGTCATTGCCTTGATATTGGCATCTTGGAATTTTATTTGCTTGGCTTTGTTGCAAACACCAAAGATTTTATCAATATTGAACACAACCCCTTTTTCTTGACACTCCAACTCCCACGCTTTACTTTTGACCATTTGACGAGGAGCCTTACGTACTCCAATTGTTGATCTCACATTGGTCTTTAAAGAAGCAATATCAAATTCAAGTTCGATCATTGCATGGCACCTAGCTAGGTGCAAGCTGCGGAATTCATCCCTCATTTAGAACATTAAATCTCTTAGTCTCACACCCTTCTCAAGTCGTTGAGACAAGTGCAAGAGCCAAACTTGACTAACAACACATCTTTTCATCTAAAAAGCCATCCGCATAACCCTTTCCAACATGAAGTCTTCCATAACAAGTCCATGGGTCATCAACGTAGGGCTTGCAATCACCAAACCTTGTTCCTTCACAAGAAGCCATAAGAAATAACAAAAAAAAAAAAGCAAAAACAACTATTCACAATTTGGATAGAAATTAGTAAACTATAAATTCTAAATCAATTAAATATGCCAAATTGTTCCCCGGCAGCGGCGTCATTTTTGCTAAACGCTCAACCACACCTCTTACGATATGAATTATGGGCGGTCGCTAACAAGTATAAACTCAACAAAGAGTTGGGGTCGATCCCACGAGAAACAATGTGCAAGGCGATTGAAGAAGCAAAGTTCAAGCTACTAATTTGAATCTGGAATACAAAATACAACTATAAAAATGAGAAGATTTCAAGTAA
>JAGDQO010001990.1:0-40529 GCA_018342035.1 Solanum appendiculatum | reverse complement strand
TATATATCAATATCACTGCTATGCTAAAGATCATACATAAAGAAAAATTTTAGTGAAATGAGCTTCATTTTATCTTCTTTTTTTATGGAGCATCCTTTTAATTGGCTATGCATGCATTATTATCTTCAAATAGAACTGTGGATACTTTGGTATCACATTTTAGGCCACATTTTTCCTTGATGAAAATGTATCAATGATTTCAACCATACACGTTCTCTACTTACTTTATGAATAGTTATTATCTTAGTATGATTTAAAGAAATAGCAATAATAGCTTGCTTTGTAGATCATTATAATATATCACTACCTCCGAATATAAGTAGATACTATGTTTGAGATCGAACTGCCAACTTCTGTAAGTACAAGTACCCTTCTTACTTGGTCAACAATAAACCTAGTATCATCATCATTAATCTCAAATCCATAATCCCCATTCGATAATACTTTACACCCCCTAGAGACATTCTTGTTTTCTTCTAAAATTAACCTTGCCACCGGATTAATATATGTTATCCAAGTATTAGCGAATCTATTCATAACGACATGCCTAATCATAATATTTGGTCTGATTTCCTCTAACAAAGTAATTTGTCTATGATCGATTATTCAAAAATTAAAGGTTTCACACATGTTATTTTCATCAACATCATATTTATAAGATGTATAAAAAAAGGCCCTGCTCCATAAACTTTTATTGTATGTTAATAGCTCTTCACATATACCTTCATCAAGTTTTGCAAGTCTTTAAAGTTCATCTTTCAACTTTACTTCATATGAAGCCTTAACGTAGAGCCAAAATTGTGTTCTTCTTTCTTCCTTTTTCCAACTTATGGACTAATTAGATCATATATGTCTATCACACCTTCTGTCCTTTGCATTAGATAAAAGTTCTTGAATAGTTGGAATGAGACCCTACAAAATATGACATTATCTTCAAGCACACATGTTCTCCTAACTCCAAATCTGAAATCAAATATTCTATGAACCAAGTCCAAGAATGTTTAGTCTCTCGTTCAACAACCCTTGCTATGGAAAACATCTGGTTGTTTTCATTCTTATCAACGACCATTAATAACTCACATACTGTCACGACCCAAAACGAGTCATGAGTGGTACCCACACTTAACCTCCTAGGTGGGCGAACCAACGAATTCAAAGCCCAACATATATTAATCAGCCAACTTACGAAATACAACCATAATGCGGAAGTTCAAATCTTATAAAAGTAAGAAGTAAAAATCTACTAGAGTCTATTCAGTATCATTCCCAAAATCTGAAAGTCATCACATTAAGGACATCTACTCTCAAAACACCAAGTCTAAGAGTATGAAAGACACCTGAATAAATAAATAGAATAGTCTATGTCCGAAAACTAAGGACATCATGCTATAACCAAGAGAATCCAACATGAGCTAGAAGGAGTAGCTCACCCTTAAATCTAATGTGTTTGAGACTGGCTAGAGCTGAGGGCGAGTCAAAATAGTTGGTACACTCGCTGCACTCCACAAAAGGAAAATGAAGGAAACCACAAATAAGAATCAGTACAGGGCAACATGTACTGAGTAGATATCATCGACCAACTCAAAATTGAAACCAATATGCATAAAGTAATAGTATAAAATCAACTATAGCACTTAGCAGGTGGCAAGCAACAAACAACATGAACAAGTGACAAAAGCACTAAATCAAGTACGTAATCAATCAACAATATCAAGAACACACATGAGGACTTAGGCCTCCACACCACGCTCTTTTGGGAAGTGAGTTCTTTGAGATTGAGTACATTAAGTTAATTTGATATGTTTTTCTTTAATGTGTCAGAACATGACACCCGATCCAATAATATCGTATCGAAAAATGACACCCGATCTAATAATACTATACCCGCTCATGGCACCTGATCCAAATATATCGTGCTGGCTCATGGGACCCGATCCAACAATATAGTTAATTCATCATTCTTTATCATCTTTTTCCACTTTCTTAATAATACTTCATTAAGCCTTCTTTATTCAAGGAATCACTTTAATAGAACAAGTTTAAGATTATGGATTTTGCGGTCTTGGGATTAAAGACCAATTACAACAACACATGAACTATCCAAACCACAACAACCAAGTACGTAGAAAATTTCACAATATCACTCAATGACTATCAATCACTATTGAGAGTCTATCTATCACATAGAATAAACCATAACCTACCTCCACCGAAGAACCGAAGTCAAGCAAGCTAAATCTCAAATGTTTTTCCTTTCCTTAATGCCTCAGAATGTTTCCAGCCTATCAAGTATACAATATTCATAAGCAAACGAGTTTGTAGACACCCATATTACTATAACCAAATTCCTAAATCTTGATGCCAACTAATATGTCAACTCTCGTATTTCTCAAATTGCAAGCCTTGGGTTAAGTCTTAATTCCTCCAATTCCCACTACTTTAATGGTATTTATACAATACAATACACCTAATATTTAGTTATATATAAAAATAGTAGTATCAAAACTTGATTTCTTAGAGCAACTATAACAATAAAATAAAGAAGAACCCCAAATTGTCATCAAGTTACATACAATAACTTGAATCGAGAAAACCAAACAACCAGCTATCCATAACCCTTAACATTATCCTATGATTTGCCAATCATCAACCTTAATTCTTTTCCAATCATTACGAGAGACAATTACTTAACAATTTAACACACCTAATTCAATGAACCAATGTTGCACGGAAACCAATTTTCCAATTTCAAATCTCTTTTCAACTAAAATAATAATATTAATTCTCTCCTCCCTCAATCAATTAATATATTGCTGATTCATATCAGGCATCTGAGAATTAATACATATACAGAGAGGTTAAGTTTGTGTTTAAACTTTTACCTGAAGACATCCTCCTCCTTCTAGGCCGCGGGAAGCTTTATGTTATATTCCCTCTCTCTTCTCCTTTCTAAATAAAATAATTATGTACTAAAAGTGACAAACTCCAATAACTTGACCCATTAACCACCAACTAAACTAATCATTTAATATTACCCATCTATTAAATAACAATAGTTAACACATAGTCCAAAATATCCATTTAGAATCTACCGGAAGAGTCTTTTATGAAAGAAAAAGGTCTAGTGTTCAGAACGACCCAACAGGTCGTTACATCTACATTATCCCTAATAGAAGCATCCATCAATACCATTAATTTTCCTACATCCTTTTAACCAGACTCATTTTAGAGCATCAAAATACACATAAAAATACATAAACAAGTTCATTCTAGGTATTGTATCCTTGTTTTTCCTAACCCAACAAGAACTTTCAGGATTTGTCTTCTTAATAATGTCAGCATAGTCACATATTTTAGAGAACTCTAAACTTCAATCACGCACGAACTAACTCATTGCCTTGCACTTGGCTCTATAACAGACAGTCCTCCCTAAATACAAACTCAACTGATCCCTTACCAACTCTTGAATCTCCCAAAGTTTTATATTTGGTTGAGATACAATCTTATCTTGAAACTTCTGTGCAATGTACTCAGAAGTGCACAACTTGTTCTTGTTTTTGGTAGTGCAGTGATGAAATGGGCAGTACTTATTCACAATAAAGTCACCAGAATCCTGGTCACTTATTGCATACATCTCCCATTTACATAGCATTTTCCTTTAACATTGGACTCTAATTCTATGCTTTCATTAGGCTTGAGTTTGAGTTGCACATTATTCTCTACAACATAAGATTGGACAGTTTTCTAAATTGCACAACACTCTCAAAGACAATGCCAAGTTTAAAAATAGTTATTTGACAATTGAGATCAAACTTTAATTTTCTACTGTGTCTTATAATTGGTAAGTCGACACCTCTTTGAGCTAGAACATACAATGTGTCATGACCCAAAACTACCCCCTAGACGTGACATGATACCTACAACTACGAGTGACCATAAGCTAACCAAATAACATAGCATGACACTAAGATAGCATACATAAACAGAATAAACTGAAAAGCATAAACAAGTTTCAATAGCTATCATATCAATAGAAGAATCTGACACAAAAGGACATAAGTGGAAATCCAACTATCTATCTGAAAACCTCTAAATTATAGTAGTTGCTAGGCCAAGCCTCTAGCTCACTCGAACTATCTAAAAACTTAATTTAAGTACAAAATAAATAGATCATAAATGGTGTCCTCGGGGAGATAAGGACTCACCAACACTGTTGCAAGTTGATCTAGATAGCACTAACCGCGAGCTGGATAAGGAATGTGGGAACCTATATTATGAAATAATGTAGGTAGAAAAGTATGTGGTTGATAATTGGAATGGCGGATATGGGGAAATTCCTAAACATGACATGATAACATGATGAGTCTTTAAAACATGCTAATACCAAGTAAACATAACATGAAAATTGATCATCTGATATGAAAACATAGTACAACATCATGCAATATCTTAAAATCATATCATAATGTGGGTGATACCATTAATCGACATAAACCATGTGAGATATAAAATGGAGTTCAGTGTACTGCTCTCACACCGAAAAGAGAGTATCCTACTTCCCAAGGTAAGGACCATGAAATCTGAGTTAAGGTGGATCCACTAGCTAATGTCTATCTGAGACAAATCCTACAGGGGCACGTAGTTCTGAGATAAATGGATTCCTTCTAAAGGTCTCATGCATCTACTAATGGGTGAGCCTTCATCCAAAAGTCCACTCGGTGCTAAGTATACTCCCAATAGAGAACATGCATAAATTTGAAAATAGTAATAATTTGATAATATTGAATCATTCATGAAAAATCTGATAATCTGAGTAGCTCCTTAAATCATGATAACATAACATAATCTGAATAATGCTTTATCTGAAAGTATCTAAATCATGATAATCATACATACTGAATGATACTTTATTGAAAGCATCCTCATTCATAAAAATCTGACAACATGAAGCTTTCACGTGAAAATTGCATATTTATGATCATGAAATACTTGCATGCTATGGGTTTATGAAAATATCATTGAAATAATTGAATTATAATGGATTCATGCATAATAAGATCAATCATGAAGAAGAACTGAAATTCTATAAGAACTCGTGAAGATCACATGAACCCTAATTTTGGAGAGTCCATAATTTGAGAAATTGAGGTTTCTTTTGGACTCAATTGGTGAAGAAGGAAAAGAACTCAATGGGTGAAGAAGGACACATTGATGAATTTCTTACATACCTTGATTGAAACCCTAATTGAATTTGGTGAAGGAGACTTGATGCTTTGGAACCTTGATCTTGCCTTGGGATAGAAACTTGAGAGAGAAGAAATTGATTTTGAGAGAAAGAAAGGGAATGGGGTGGTTAGGGGTCTTAGGAATCAGTTATACTCACTTAGAATAGGCCAAAACAACGTAGTATAGGGATTAAAATAGTGAGAAAAGACTAAAATAACCCTAAATTAAAACTGACGGAGTCCCTTCACGGAATCCCTCCACGGACCATACAACCCTTCACGATCCATGATGGTGCTCATAAATAAAAGGAGTTATGAGTTCTCAAGCCCAACTTAGCCCAAATTCTTTGGGGTTGGTTGAGGGAAGGTTCCACGATCCATGGAAGATACCATGAAAACCCCTCCACATTTTACCAATTTCTAAGCCCAGGTCTATAGATCCCTTCACGGCTCGTGGTACTTTTCATGGACCGTGCAAAGGGCCCGTGAAATCCACTTTCTGTTGTAATCTGTCATTTGATCCTTCCATGGCATGAATTGATCTTAGGAACTTTTGAGGTGTTGCGCAATTCATCTTTACTGTCATCACTATCAATATCTGAGCTATTATAGTTGTCACGATTCAATCCATCGAGCCATGCATGCACCAACTCTAATAATCTATATAGGAGAATCCATACCCCCAAGGTGAGATATTAAGTGCGAAAGTGAACAAATAACACCCTATTTACGTATAACAACTTAATTTTAAAACAAGGTCCTTTAATAAGAATTACATTGAGCCCTCCCCAAGGAACTAATCTAAACAGGTACAAGAGCTTCTAAGAGAGCACAAAATTATGAAAATAAATACGACATAGTTCCCACCTTAAGCACAGAAGAGTAGAAGCTGTCGGAGATCGTCATCATCTTCACCTTTGAAACATCACTAAACCCTGCAATCATACTAGGCTAAGTGGCATAGCAAGAGTAGTATCAGTACAAATAACATGTATTGATAGGCATCATTGGTTGACCTGAATCCACCACATAATATCATGCAAATAATCAAAGAAACATGAAACTTGAAGATAAACTTATGACCCTGATCCATTCAATCGCCACTTCTCACTACAAGTAGTATTATACACCTTAAAACTTGTACGCTCTATCTCAATCACCCCGCCCCCTTCTTCTACCAACTCTCCCATCTAGGCCATTCCACCCTCATATCAGATCATAGACTAGCCCTTTCTATCACAAAGAGATTTCCTGAATATGACGCCACTATTAAGAATATTCCCCCTCAAGTCCTCATGCCAACACCCTAGCCAATTTAGTAAAACAAATAACCTACAATTATAACCATTATCAGAAACATAACCCGATTCCCAGTCCTCACCCAAAATTAACATTCATAATTCAGACGATACACCATATCACCACAAGACATACCCGATTCATCACACCTTTCAAAAATCCAGACCTCCAGGGATCACTAAAACATCACTACGGTAATTAGTATGCACTCATGGTCTATATAAGAACCACCTCAACATTTAAATACATTAACTAGGCCCCTCAGGGACCAACATGTGATAAATATAACATAATAAATAAACCCGATCCATTTACGAAACCAACATGTAATAATCATATCATGAAGAATTAAACTTGATTATCTCATGGAACCGACACAGAAATTGAAAGTGTACCAGGTATGGTACCCATGTCAACCATTAGTATGTACCAGCATGGTACCCGAGCCGACTATATATGAATACCCCCGTACTAGGTGTGGTTCCTGAGCCAACCATTAGTAGATATTAGGCATGGTATCTGATCCAACCGTGGGGATATCTTGTACCAGGTGTGGTACTCATGCCAACCATCAAACACATATCACAATCAAAACCACAATATATAGCATTCACACTTGTACACCCAAGTAAATAATATTCATTGCATGCAACTCACAATATTTATCATTTCAAATCATGTTCATTTTTTTCCCTAATCATATATCATGCAGGCAATACTAACGAAGCAGTTGAGAAGCACATATAATATAAATGAGAAAATAATCAATCATCACCTATCTGAAAAAAATCTTTCCCCAAAAAATTTCTAACCATAATCTGATAACCTACAATCACCTTCCCAATAATAACACTTGGAAAGCATCATATGGTCAACAATAACTAATCAAATCCATCATCAGCCTAAACCACAGCTATACACACATTTATTCATTCAAACTTTGCACCTGAAGGCCTATGCATAATATATCCCAACAATCTACAAGATGTTATATAAGTAAAGACGGGTCTAATTACTCAGTTAAGAAAACCTAGCCTATGTGGACTCCAAGCAACTGCGGATGAACTTTGGTTACGAACTTTTGGCTCCATGGGGGTTTTTAACCTTCTCTATGCCGAAATCCCTCCCCTCCATTGTTCTCGAGCTTAGAGCTACTTATGGGGTTTTTTATAGTAACCCTCATTTGTTTTATCAATGATGAGTGGGAGGAAGAATAACAGAATTCATGTTTTCTGAGTTCTTCCCCAATGGACCCAGCTATAGAGAAAATATTCCCGCCATGGTGGGATGATGTCAGCTGACTTTCAAATTTCTAAATTTTTGTCGCGTACCCAATTTTTAAATTGGCACCATATTTCATGAATTTTTAGAGTTTCGCATGAGGTGCCTTTGAATAACGACGGTTCAAGTCATTACAATAGTAGTCCTTATATTCCCCCCCCCCCCAATATTTTAGCATACTTTTCTCTTTTGTTTTAGAATTTTAATGTCATTAAAAACTTTGTCTTGTCCAGTGTAACACCTCAAAAGTTAGAAAGTCGAAAAGAAAAAAAGATAGTGCATAAAATCTCTCTGAGATTGGTTTTATGAATCCTAGCTATGGACCGTACGAGGTTCTACGAGCCGTAGAAGGGAACCGTAGAACTAGGGTAGAGTTTTCTAGAAAAATCAAGTTTCATTACCTCCTTCGATGGCTGAGCAGGACAGTCCATCAACCTTTGTATGAGTCGCAGATTGGCCTCGTAGGTAAGTCCCAGACTTAGTGAAACTTTGAGGCTTAAGTTGATTTCTACGGTTGGTGTCTACGGACCGTAGGAAGGTTACGAGCCATAGACAGGTTCCGCCCAAAGACGGTCCAATTTTAAAAGTTTCTGAACTTTTCTACGATTGACCTGTACGGTCCGTACAAAGTCCGATGGACCGTAGGTCCAAACCGTAGAAAGGGGCTGGCAGTTATTTTAAGGGGCTTTTAGGTCCTTTTTCTAAGTGATTAATGCCTAAACTAGGTCTTTATAGTCCTAATACTAAGCCCTATATAAGTCTCTTAAGTCCTAAAACTACCCATTCTAAATTATTCCCCTAAATTCCCTCCAAGTTCATCCCCTTCAAATTCCCTCAAATTCAAGGAAGAACAAATTAGGGCTTCAAGCACCAAGGTCTCAAATTCATATAAATTGGGCTTTAAACTCTAAGGTATGTTAGTATTCACCTATGGAGTCCTTTCCTCCATAGGGTTCCAAAAATCTCCAATTTTACAAGAATCGATTCTCAATTCAAAGTTAGGGTTTTATTCAATCTTCATGGTTCTTTTTAATTATGATTCAATTTATTGTTTTCTATCTTTTCTTGCATTAATTGAAGTAATTATATGTTTTTAAGTTGAATTCACATCAACCCATGCATGATCCATGATTTTTAGACTATGATCATATGATGAGGCTTATGAACTATGAAAGATGAGTTTATGAAGACATGCATGTTCTTTTATGAAATTGATATAAATGATTTAAGGATGCTTGAGAGTAAAGCATCAATGTTGTTGTTAAGGGTTTTCTCACAAAAGGACTCATGAGGTTGAAAGATTTTCTCACCTAAGTTGAATCAAGATTAAGGAGCTATTATAAATGAACTTTAGCTTGGATTGGTTGCTTAATTGTGTCTTTCCATGAATGATAAAATGAATAAGATTAATGACTATTCTGTGGGATTTTTGCTTATCACCGAGAGGATATTTGAGATGGAGACTCTCCCGTTAGTAGAGGTTGGGTTTCTAGTAGAAATCTCATTATCCCATAACTATGTACCACCATAGGATGATTGTCTTAGATAGACATTACTTAATGGATCCACTATAGCTTAGACTCATGGTTCTTACCTTGGCAAGTAAGGACATCTCTTTTCAGTGAGGGATAGACATTGGATTCCATGTTATAGCTCACATGGTCTATGTCGGTTACATGGTAAACTTTCCACAATAATGAACTAAGGTTACTTTTAAAGTAGCTCACAAGTGTTTTAAAAATGTTTAGCTTTCATTGACCATGTTTATGATTTATGTTTTTACCCCTTTTATCTTATGATTTAGCTTGGTCATTGCATGGCATGTAAAGCCCTTTTTAGCATGATTTCATAACTCTTATGCATTGCTATCATACATAATACATTCCATGTACTAATGCCTACTTGTGCCTACATTGTTTCACTAATGTAGGGTTAGACGCTCTTACCTCTCACACTCGTGGCTAGTTGATCTTTTGGCATTCAAGGATTGGTGAGTCCTCATGTTCTGAGGACCGAGACACTTTTACAGCTTCATGTCATTTTAGTTTTGCAGACTTATATGTGATGTACGGGTAACGTCCCAATCACTTCTTTTGATGTAATAGATGGCTTATTGAGACTTATGCTAGATTTTCACTTTGTCAAACGATTTTATGATACAAAACTTTTTATTTGAAATCTTTATTTCTATTATCTTGTATGATGTATGCTAAGTGTCTTGTATAGGGCCTCTCGGGGTTCTATACGCCATGTTACACCTAGGGTATATTTTGGGTCGTGACATCCAGCCTCACCTAGCTCAACCACTGGTGTTGGAACATGCACCTTCCTCTTCATTCTTCTAATGCTTTTTCTTTCATCTTTTTGTTCCAAATACTCTTAAATCCTCATCTAACTCACTATCATCTTTCTCGGGTATAACATCTAATTCAGATTCACTACTATCCAGATTTGAACGCAAATCACTATTATCTTCCTCACGTATGACATTTTCTTCTGCATTAATATTTTCATATCTTAAATCTATTATTTCTTCCTCCTTAGTTACATATGAACTAGGTGTTACATCTCTAGCAATAAGTTGAGGATGTACAAAATTTGTTGACCAATAATTTGAGGTGTTCACCTAATGAAACCTCAGACCCCTTATTTATTAAATTCTCACTATTTTGGACCACCTCTAGCCCACTTAAAAATCAAAATGGGACCATCCCTTCCACCAAAACAGGTTGATTAAAAACTTGCTAATAAACAAGTCTAAAAAAGCACCATGTTTAAGGTGAGAAACTGACACGATATGAGACTATGCCTTAGTCGTAACACGGTACTTAGAAGAACAAGTGATCCAAAGCTAACACTTGTTACTAGCATAAGTCATTAATAACTAAATATAAACATGGATAAGAGCTAAATAAATGAGCAAAAGCATAATTATGGAGTACTAGATCAATACTTTACTGAACAAAGTGTTGATACAGTAATTCTAATCTGAAAGAAAATTAGAACGCAATAGACTGAATACAATAACTTTAAATTAAAGCCTCACTAATACTTGCTATAGGTAGTAGGGACATGACCCCTTGCTTCCCTTAATCAATACATATGAATAGAAATAAAAATATTAGAACTACAAACTAACTTGAGTCCTCGAATAAAGAGAAATCATCACATGTTGGCTGGAAGTTGTGATTTTTTTACTAGGATCGTGAATACCTGAATATGCATCATTAAAAGATGCATCATAGAATGAAGTCAATACATAAAATGTACGGTATGTAAAATAGCATAATAAAGTTAACTAACTAAAATTGAACATACTAATCTGAATGAGTAACTCTGAAGATAGATTGAAATAAAGTCAACTGAGTAGTATAAAATTAGACTTTTCAATTGAAAAGTTGGGACATGTTCTAAAACTGATTAACTAAAACATGATATCTGAATATTTGATATTTAGAAGAGAAAAATGTAAAATAACATGCAAGTTGTTTTAAAAAACTTTCATCATCTGATGATATAAAAACTATTTATATGACTTGCACTGAAAGCATATCTTTTATTGTAAATATTTTGAATCATCATATCAATGAATATATGCATAATTATATCTATTCAAACTGCATATACATACATACATATGTATATACATACATACATATGTATATATATATGCACCATGTGAGCTCATGATGCACCAAGTTACAATCCCGAAGGGATGCCCTATACCTTGTTAGTGTATAAAACTTGTCTATCTAATGTAGATCCACTAATTTGAGCCTCTTAGGGCTAAATGATCAACTGACATTACAGTAAAACATAATCCTATGGTGGCACGTAGTTTTGGAACTTGTGCTATCTAGAACCCTCATTTGCTCTGTGCTAAATAGTTCTTCCAAAATAATCTATATATGTTCGTCATATATCATAAAAATTGTATTGAAATCATAATGTGAGTCTTTACTCAAATCTGTGAAACTGTATTGTTGGTAAGACTAAGCTCACAACTATCTGAAACATATTAATGTTATGAGTTTTCATGAAAAATGAAAAATTCTCTTTGAAAATCATATATGTCTATAATGAAGACTTGTACACTTTCATATTGAATTTTTAAGTGACAAAACTTCCTTTAAAACATAATCTTTAAAATAGGTATTTATGAAAATATACTTTCTCGAACTCTTTCTTGAATAATGCACTTGAAACTAAATATACTTTCTTGAAAATCTTGAAATCTACTTTTCTTATGAAAGCAATGCATATAAAATACTATGACAAGGTTTTCAAATTATTTTACCTAGAAAGGGGTCCATGCGGTAAAATAAACATGAACCATGATCAAAGATCATTAATGACATGAAGTACCATAATTTCGATAATACAATCAAGAATCAATAATAGAAAAATAGAGAGAATTTGTCACGACTCAAAAATAGACATGATGTCACTCGTCTAATCCCACCAAGACAAGTTAGGTTCAAAACCCAGCAATATGAAAGAAAAAGCATAAAATAAATCATCAATAACATAAGAGTAAAAAACTTAGCAAATTACATAAACACCCCCAAAATCATATTGTCATGTGTACAAGCCTCAAATGTATAAAAAACAAAATTGAAATATAAATAAATGTCTCAATGTCTTTGTTTCACGAATAGAACAAAGCATAAAATAAGGAACAAGAGGGATCACTAGGATGACAAGCAGCGACCTCTCAAAATCCTCTAAAAGCCTCGGAGAAAGATAAAGAAGAATGATCACACGGGTCTTGGGCTACACAAGTGTAAAAGCAAGGAGTGAGTACCAAACATCACTGTACTCAACAAGCAACCAACTAAGTTAAAACTAAACTAGAATACGAGTACTCCTTTCATCCCAACTGAACCGCGTCAGCTACAACCTACATAGAAATCAGCCCAACCTAACAATCTACAATATACAGCTCACAGGACTTAACAATCATGGTCCAACAGTCACAGTGCAATAGTCAACAAGTATCAAGTCAATCAATCACAACTATCGATTATGTCAATCATAAGTATCGAGTATGTCAGTCACAAGTATCATGTATATCAATCACAAGCATCAAGTAGATCAATCACAAGTATCAAGTCCATCAAATCACAATAGTCAAACACTTAACGAAACCATTTTCCATCGACACAATATCACTTGCCGGAACCATTTTCCATTAGCACAATATCACTTGCCAGAACCATTTCTCATCGGCACAATATCACTCGCCGGAACCATTTTCTATCGCCACCATATCACTCGTCGGAACCATTTCCCATCAATTTTGTATAATGTCTCTTGCCGGAACCATTTCTCATCTATATAATCACCACATGTCTCATCACAGTGTACAAAAATTAATACAAATAGACAATTTCACTAGAAGGAAGAGACAATAAACTCAAGCAATTCAAGTCCACAATGATGTCATCCCAAAGCATTTCATCAATCAACAAATTAGAATAATCATCAAGGCAATTCAAAAACAACAACTATCAACACGTTGTCTTTTTCATTTATTCCTCTTTTTCATTCATTAAGATCAATCAAGTGGAGAATTTAACCCATCACCTAATTCCCATTACTCCCCAACACACAATGAAGGGAAATACAAGATTCTACAAGTTTTACTAGATTTAGAAATTCACTTTCCGTAATTCAATCAAAAGTCAATTCGAGACTTGAGGTTTTTCTTTCTGAATAATGTTCAAAGCCACACAATCTAATCAAATAATTCATCACAATAAGAATCTAAAAATAACGACACTCATATCATACACTTTGAAATATTGGTCTAATCAACTCAAAAACCCAATTCCAAAAATGAGGTTTGAATCAATCTTTACTTGTAAAGGTTACCCAAGGCATTTGGAACTCATTGGTGAAAAACATTTCGAAAAAAGAGTTAAAATCAGTTCACAATCACCATTTTACCTTAGAACTCAAGTTCTTGAAATCCTTGCCAATTGCCAATCAAAAATCTCAATTTTTTATGTTAAAATCCACAAATGTTAAAAGGAAATTGAAGCTTTAGGGTTACAAAGACTTATCTAAATGATTCACCGTGAAAAATCTCTTTAAAATCGCCTCAAGGGTTTTCCAAAACTCAAAATAGGGAAAAAAGTGGTCAAACCCCGAAATTGCAAGTCAAACCCCCCTCCTCTGATATATATATATATATATATAAGTTCGATCAACTATTAAAAATAAGTTGCATTTACCATAACTAGTCTTACATTGTAAGAAATGGTAAAAAGACAATGTATCTTTTACATCGCATTAAAAAGGAAACTTTTGTCTCCTTAAATATGCACTATAGTTCTTGATTGCCTTCCAAAATTAAGAGAAAATTAGCAATGGGAAGGAGTTGCAATGAGAAAGGCAAAATCATCAAATTAAAATATTTTGGTCTTGAGATCAACACTACTACGACAACTAATACTGCAGCAATAATGTCTAAAAGATTTCATGGGAAGAAAAAATCAAGAAAGGAAATCGATGGACTGAGGATGAACACATAGCATTGTCGAAAGGGTTGCATTTTCATGGAAAAGGCAATTGGACTAAGATTGCCAAGGATTTCTTGGCAAATAGAACATGAATACAGGTTGCTAGTTTATCGGATGATAATTCCAATCCAAATGAGAGAAAAGGGCACAAGAAATCAAGTGTTTTTAACCTTCGTCTTTAAAAAATCGAGGACAATGTTCCAATCGGAAATAATCAAGAAAGTGATAATGTGGCTCCAAATTATTATAGAGTGCCAACAGTGCTGCCTCTTACTTTGTTTTACATGCATCCATATCATCATCATTGTGCCTCTACATCAGCCATTACTACTACACTCGACAAGCCAACCTCTGGAATTTCTTCGTCTTCTTCTTCTTCTTCTTCTTCTGAGGATAATAATTTCGAGTTGACCTTATAGTCAAGAAGATATACACAAGAATACTTATTCTTTGATTTTTATTTTTGTATGGACATATGTCTTATTGTAGTAGTAAATTTCTGACAAATGAAATGAAACCAAAGTTAGTTCTTGATTCTTTCATGTTTTATCTATGTTGTTGGTTTCCGCATCATCCTGTTGTATTCCATAGTGCGTTTAAGAGGTTAACTAAAACTCAACAAGTATATTGCACTTTATAAGTAAAGAATTTATACTTTGCGAGTCAATTTTTTCTATCAATTGCTAATTCAAGTATGAAATACATGTTTGTATGCAATTTTTGTGTATGCTATGGCGTAAAAAAAAAATTTCATCAGTTTGCACAAATGGCAAGAATAGACTATCTTCGTGACTAACATTTTGATGAACAGATATGATATCGATCATTGTTAGAAAAACACATGTGAAATGAAATGACTTCAAAGAATTATATGAGCACATCAAATTTAACTCCGTGACTAACATTTTGACGAACAAAGAATTAATATTTTTGCTTTTTTCACTGCAAGTTCTGTGATTATGTCCATTCCCACCACACATGCTGCAATTCCTACCCATTGCTAATTTTTCCTCATAATTTGAGAAATTAATAACAATAGTAGGATATATATAAGGAGGAGATTTTCCTTTTTTATGCAAGGTAAATGATACCTACGGAAAGCGTTTCTTTTTCATTTTTTTTACTATGTAACTACTTATGGTACTAAGTTCTTATTTTATTATTATTTTTTTATAGTATTTATTTTAGGTTATTAATAAATAAATTTACTATTCCCTTCGTTTCTTATGGTGTAATGGACATCGCAAAGGTATTTATAAGGTGAGGGAGGGGGTACAAAAATCTAATTTGAGCATAGCCATGGATCAATACCTGATCATGGAAACAAATTTGGAAAGTTAAAGTGCATTTAAAATGACCCATTGAAATCTATCAAAGAGGGAAATATCCCTTTGCTCGAGATGTTATTTTTGTCATAGTAAGGTGGAGACAATTAATCATATTTTCCTATACTGCCGCCATTAACCAACTGTGGAAGATTTTTTATCAATCTCAAAGGCATCGCATGGACAATCGTAGTAGATTGTTGACACTCTTTTTAATCGAGAGGAAGCTGGAATTGGTGCAATAAATAGAGAAAGATGGAGAATCATCCCAGCATATATTTGGTGGGCCATCTAAAAAGAAAGAAATACCAGATGTTTTGAAAATAGGAGTAGCAATGTGTAGAAGACCAAGTATAGAGGCTTATTTGGAAGACACTGAAACAATGCTAGATGTCTTAGAGTATGTTTAGAATTACAATCTTAAATTTGTATTTTATGTTTCTTATCTTCTTTTGTTCACAACAACAGCATACGAGTGAAATCCCACAAAGTGGGGTCTAAGGAGGGTAGAGTGTACAGAACACTACCACTCTGAGGTAGAGAGGTTATTTTCAAAAGACCCTCGGTTTAGGCAAACCAAAGTAGTAATTAAAACAAAAATGATACTACAGAGAAACATGACAACGAGTAGCAAAGAAATGTGGAGCATATATGGAAGGAACTGTAACAACAACAAGTTGTGATCACCTAACACAGTAAAGAACAGATGAATATCAGATACCAAAAGTCAAAGACGACATAAATTGTAACACCTCGGATTTGAAAAGAAAGAAAATTTCAGGTTTTTCAGAACCGGTGCCAGTACTAACGGAAGCCATCTACGGATCGTAGGTTGAGTTACGAGCTTTAGGTGGGAACTGTAGATGGTAGGAGAAATAATTTCAGTGTCAATTTTCAAAGCCCTTTTTTCGGCTCAGCAGGACGGCCCGTCATTTCTTCCAAGGGTCGTACATAGGTCTCGTAGGTCACTCTCAGACTTAGTGAGATTTTAAGGGTCAAAGTTGGGATCTACGGTTGGTATGTATGGTCCGTAAGTGGACAAATGTACCGTACATGGTAACCGTTATTAGAAGTCCAAATTAAATAGTTTTTGAATCTTTTTACGGTGGAACAGGATGGTTCGTAGTTGGACCTACGGACCGTAGGTCGGAGTCCGGTAGTTATTTTAAGGGTTTTTTAGTCTTTTCCTTAATTGATTAATACCCTAACTAAGTTGGTTTAGTCCTAATCCTGCACCATATATAAGTCTTCTAAGCCTAAAATCCAACTACTCTTAATCATTCTTCAAATTCCCCCAAATCCCTCCAAAGTATTCCCCAAATATTTATATCTCTAAAGCTTGGAGAAGAAGACTCGGGATTCAAGTCAAGCCTCCAAATTCTCCATTGATTGTGGGCTTTGAACTCCAAGGTATGATGGATTTTACCTATGTAGTCCTTTTCTTCATAGGGTTCCTAAATTGCCCAATTTTGCAAGTTAGAATTCTCCAATTGAAATTAGGATTTTCTTCTATCTCATGGGTTCTTTAAAATTATGATCAAATTGATTGATTTATGTCTTTTTATGCATGAATTGATTTAATTGCATGTTTTTAAGTTGAATCTCCATGTACCCATGTGAAATCCATGATTTCTATACTTGATCTGATGATGAGGTTTTGAACTATGAAAGATGAAATTATGAAGATATGCGTGTTCTTTATGAAATTGAGATAAATGATTTAAGGTTGCTTTGAGAGTGAAGCATCAATGTTGTTGTTGTTGTGTAGTGGAAGGATTTCTCACATATTACTAAAAACATGAATGTGAAAGGATTTTCTCACATGAAGGATTCATAAGGGTTGAAAGGTTTTCTCAACTAAACTTTGAATCAAGATTTAATGAGCTATTCTAATGAACTTTAGCTTGGATTGGCTACTTGATGTGCCCTTCCATGGATGATAAGACAAGTGGCGATTACCCATGTCTCTTAATGATAATGCAAGTTAAGATTAATGACTATTTCGTGAGAGTTATGCTTAGCACCGAGCGGATAAGTGGCGATTACCCATGTCCCATAAATTATGTGCCACCATAGGATGATTGTCTTAAATAGACATTAGCTAATGGATCCACTTAAGCTATAAGTTTATGGTTCTAACCTTGCCAAGTAAGGAAACCTCTTTTCGGTGTGGGGTAGACACCAAATTCCATGTTATGGCTCATATGGTCTATGTCGGTTAAGGCTAATTTCCCACATAATTAACTAAGGTTACTTCCTAAAAGGTATTTCAAGTATGTTTTGTCTAAGATAATTTTCTTGCATTGACCATGGTTTTTAACTCATGCTTTCCATCATGTTATTTTATGATTTAGCTAAGTCATTGCATCTTATGTATATATCGTTTTTGCCTTGATTTTATAACATCCATGCATAGCTATCGTACTTGGTACATTCCATGTATTAATGCATACTCTTGCCTGCATTGTTTCACTAAATTAGGGTGTGACGACTCTCTCCCTCCAATTGTGGCTAGTGATTTCACATTTGAGATTGTGAAGACTTGGTGAGTCATCATACTTCGATGACGATGTCACTTTTATAGCTTTATGTCTTTTCATTTCAAACTTTGTATGTGATGTATGGGTTACGTCCCAATCACCTCCTTTATCATGTATTAGATGGCTTTGAGACTTCTGTTAGACTTCCGTTACTTTTGATATGAAATTGTCGTTTGAACTCTTTAAATTCTATTATCTTATATGATGTATGCTAAGTGGCTTGTGTGGGGACTCTCGGGGGCCCATACACTATGTCATGTCTAGGGGGTACTTTAGGTCTTGACAAACATGGTATTCAGATCACAAGGTTTAGAAAGGTCCTACGAAGTCTCATAAGCCACGTCGAGTAGAGTCGTGTTCATGAGTGTGAAGTGCGCCACATTTATGAATTAGAGGCTATAAGATATTTAGGAAATTCCTCTTCTTTCATTATTCTAAAGTCGTGTGATAGAGTTTAACTCTATATGTCTTTATTTTAATCCCTATCCGATGTTTTTAGGATATGGACCCTCGAAGAGCATATGTTAGGAGGAATGTGAACGAGAATGTGGAACGAGAAGCTCCTCAAGTTCCGGCCTACCCTTTGACCTAGAAAGTGACTAATGTGAAGTTTAGGGCTTCTTTTCAAGTGTTGGCCCAAGCCATGACGGCTCAAGTCAATAGGGAGGCTGCAGCCCCCGTGAACCCAAATATGGGTACGGCGGCATCTAGAGTGAGGGACTTCACTAGAATGAATCCTCTGAAGTTTCATGGTTCCAAGGTTGAGGAAGATCCTCAAGAGTTCATTGATGAAGTATACAAGGTATTGATGATCATGGGTGTAACGTCGATGGAAAAGGCAGAATTTTCCACTTACAAACTTGAGGGTGTTGCTCAAGTTTGGTTCAACCAATGGAAGGAAGAGAGGGCGGTTGATGCGGGTCCTCCTGATGGGGAAAAGTTTAAGGTTGCTTTCCTTGATAGATTATTTCCCTTAAGATGAGGGAGGCAAAGGTACTTGAATTCATCAACCTTCGTCAAGGAAACATGAGTGTTAAGGAGTATGTTTTAAAGTTCCACAATTGTCTAGATATGCTCCTACTATGGTTGTCGATCCTAGGACAAGGATGAGTAAGTTTATTTCGAGAGTTTCTGAAATGGTAGTCAAAGAATGTCCTACCGCCATGCTTATCAATGATATGGACATTTCTTGTCTAATGGAGCATGCTCAACAAATAGAAGAGGAGAAGCTTAAGGAAAAGTCTAGAGAGGCAAAGAGGGCTAAGACCAGTGATGGTGACTTTTCACGTTCAAGGTTCGATGGACATGGTCATTTTAGGTTCCGACACAAGTTCTCTAGTCAAGGTTCCTCCAATGCTTCTCCTAAGTTCAACACCTAAGCCTCAAGAAGGCAATGGTGGTGGATTTTCATCAACTACTTGTGCTAAATGTGGAAAGAAGAATGAGGGTAAATGCTTAGCCGGTACAGATGGTTGATTTGGTTGTGGAAAGAGTGGTCATAAGATAAGGGATTGTACCTTAGTGGATAAAAATGAAGGAGATAACCGTCGATGAGCTTAACCTCATCCTCCGTCGGGCTCTAGTGGAAGTCAAAAGCAAAAATGATTTTATGCACTTCAGACTCATAATGAGCAAGAGGGTTCTCCCTATGTGGTTACTCGTATATTGTAAGTCTTTCATCTTGATGTTTATGCTTTGCTTGATCCCGGTGCTACCTTATCTTTTGTGATGCCATATGTGGCTATAAGGTTTGATATTCTTTCGGATGTGCTGTTAGACTTTTTTTCTATCTCTCCTCCTATTGGTGAATCTATTGTAGCTAAGAGAGTTTATAGAAATTGTCCCATCTCCTTATCCCATAGAGTCACTCATGTTGATTTAGTAGAGCTTGATATGTTAGATTTTGATGTTCTTATTGGGATGGATTGGTTGCATTCTTGTTATGCTTCCATTGATTGTAGAACCCGAGTGGTCAAGTTTTAGTTTCAAGATAAGCCTATCCTAGAGTGGTAAGGCGAAAATTCTATGCCAAAGGGTCAGTTTGCTTCTTGCCTTAAAGCTAGAAAGATGATTTCTAAGGGTTGCTTATACCATCTAGTTGGAGTGAGGGATATGGATTCCTAAACCCCTACTTTAGAGTTAGTCCCCATTGTTAATGAGTTTCCGAAAGTGTTTTCCGATGATCTACTCAGTGTTCCTCCCGAAAGGGAAATAGACTTCGGTATTGGGCTTCTCCCAGATACGCAACCTATCTCTATTCCTCCTTACCGAATGGCTCCAGAAAAACTTAAGGAACAATTGAGAGATTTGTTGGATAAGGGTTTCATCCGACCAATTATCTCTCCATGGAGTGCCCTAATTTTGTTTGTTCGAAAGAAAGATGGTTCACTCCGTATGTGTATTGACTATCGTTAATTGAATAAGGTTACCATTAAGAATAAATATCCTCTTCCTAGAATAGATGATTTGTTTGATCAACTCCTAGGAGCGAGCTACTTCTCCAAGATTGACCTTCGGTCGGGTTATCACCAATTGAGGGTGAAGGAAGATGACATTCCAAAGATGGCTTTTCGGACTAGATACGGTCACTGTGAGATTTTGGTGATGTCCTTTGGCTTGACAAATGCTCCGGCTGCATTTATGGATTTGATGAATAGGGTGTTTAGACAATACCTTGACATGTTTGTGATCGTGTTTATTGATGATATTTTGACTTACTCAAGGAGTGAAGATGAGCATACCGATTATTTGAGAATTGTGCTGCAAGTCCTCAAGGACCAACGACTCTTTGTAAAGTTTGATGAATGTGAGTTTTGGCTGAGAACCGTAGTTTTTCTTGGTCACACTATTTCCGGTAAAGGTTGTTGACACCCAATTTTGGCCTAACATTTTTCAAAATTCATAACTTTTATGTTTTATTTATTAAATTGTTCAAAATATATTTTTATAATTTTAAATAAATCTAACAATAGTTATTCTTATTTTTCAAAATATTAAGATTTTTATTAGTTTATTTTGAATTTTAGTTAATTTTGATTATATTATTTTTATCACAATCAGTTGAATATGTTGTAAATATTGTGTTAGTTTTATTAAATTACAATTTTCTGTTGAATTGCATTTTTTGCATGCCATTGATTTTATTCGTGACATTTGTTAATATTCATTTTTATTTGTTACTTTTGTTAATATTCATTTTGATATTTTGCGCAGTCTAGAAATTCATTCAAATATGGATAAGATTTGCATACACAGATATTTTATTAACTGGATAAGATTTCATACACATATATTTTATTAATAGGTAGTTTTGGCCCACGGTTTTAAGATAATGGTATTGTACTATAGGTGGTTTTCAATTTTCTATTTAAGCAATAGTTTGGTCATTAAGTTAGGGGGTGATGGATAAAATTTTAGAGGTAATTTTCAGATTCTTTTAGTGTTTAGAAAATTCTTTTAGTGCTCATAATTTTCCGGTGACAAGCTTACCGGAGTTTCACCGCAATCCGGTGAGTTCACCCCCCAAAGACCCCATTTCCCTTTCTCCATTTTTTCCGGCCAACCGTCTCCACACAAGTGCCACCACAAAACCAAACCAGATCCCTTCTCCGTTCCATTTTTTCAGCAACCCAAACATCCCAGTTTTACTCTTCTTTCTCCAACCCAACAACAATAGATCACAAAAAAAACCCCATCGATTTCCGCCATAACCACCACTTTCCATCGGTGAGCACCACGCGCTACAAACAACATAATAACAACTCCGGCGGAGCTCAAAGACGAAACAATCAGTGATTCATGTTCCAATTCCGGTAAATGGTACTTTTTTGTGTTTTTATCATTCGTTATTTTTACTTTGTTTATTATCTATGTGTCGTTACCTTTGGCAAATTTTATCTTCTCTGAGTAGCTGTGGGTATTCTACATTATTATTTCACTTTGGTTGTTGATTCACTACTTTTGAATTGATTTGCTGCTTGTTTGGACTATTACAGGGGTTATGTTTTGAATTTTTTATTATTATTTTTTAAACAAAATTTTTAGTGGTTGAGGAACTTTTCAACGCGATACCATTCTCAATTTACTTATTGATTTGTTATTATGATGGTATCTATTGGTTACATTTCATTATGTTTCATGTAGATCTTAATTTGTCATGTCACATGTCTTATAGTTTAGTTTCTATTATTTTTGTCCAGTGTTTTTATTTACTTATTAGTCTACTAAAATTTTAAAATAAGCTCTTGGTTGATTCCCTTGTTATGTATTTGATTTTTTCTTATCATGTGTTGGTTGATTCTGTCTTTAAATATTTTCTTAAAATAGCTTTGTTATCCCTTTTGTCGCTGTCATGAATAACCTTGAATACATTATTTGTTAAAAATGACCAATGAAAAAATCTCTCCGTCAGTTTTAGATGCCTCCCTATTGTAAAAAATGAAAATTTAATTTAAGTTTATATATGTCGTATGTTAAAAGGGCCGGTGAAGAAATTACCGTCGATTTCCAAGGTCTTCCATATTCATAAGACGGATTTTTATTTTCAAGTTGTTATTTGATTCATTTATTTTTTATTTATTCATTACTAACACTTTTACTAATTGTCTTTACAGGTACACCCCGGAGTCGATTCCTATTGAATTTATTCCAATGAAGTTCAAAAGATATTTTTTTCATTATTGTATATATTATTGACGTTAGGCAAACTTAGGTCATTTTCTTATATTATTGTTTTATTTTATTATTTGTGTATATTGTATGTTTATTATATTTTATACATTATATTTTATCTCCTCAATTTGTAAAAAACGAATTCAGTTGGGAACTATCGTTGTAGATTTCAAAGGATGCCTAACACCTTTCCTTCGGAATCACTTGAACCCCTTACCTAGAATCTATTGGTTTTGTAGTATTCATAATCTACAGGATTGGAACTACATTTGACCTGATTCCTGGCTCAACAGGATATGTAGGCGCCACAACGGTTCGGTCATACACCCAGTGTGATTTTTCATTTTTCCTAATAATAAAAACTGGGATAGAATTTTTGAGAAGATCTCAAAAATTCTCAATAAAGAGGCTATCTCCAACAAGTCAAGAGTGGAGATCATTGTGAGATCTGTCAAAAGATCTAACTGGGACAGAATTTTTGAGGAAGACCTCAAAAATTCCATCAAGTACTGGCAGAAGTTCAATATTCAACTTCAAATGATCTCCAGCATTGCTTGAAGTTCAAAGTCAGCTTCTGAATCTCTAGCATTGCCACAGAAGAGAAAAAATAAATTGAAGACGCAAGCCACTGATACCTCGTACAACTCCTCCAATAAGACATAAGTCACAACGAACACAAAGTGTTCAAGAGAAAAATTTAGTTGCTCACATACGTCAATCTCTCACGAATCTTTCTTCAAGGTTTCTAGACTAAGTCACTAGCTAAAGCGACATTGTGTCTACTAATCACTCATTTTGAGTACAAGAACAGGTGAAAGCATCGAGAGGATGACACTTTCAAGGCATACGAGCAATCCACCTCGTTATAGTGGACAATCATCGAGCCATCCACCTCGTTACAGTGGACAATCATCAAGCAATCCACCTCGTTACAGTGGACAATCATCGAGCCATCCACCTCATTACAGTGGACAATCATCGAGCAATCCATCTCGTTACAGTGGACAATCATCGAGCCATCCACCTCATTACAGTGGATAATCATCGAGCCATCCACCTCGTTACAGTGGATAATCATCGACCTATCCACCTCGTTACAATGGACAATCATCGAGCCATCCACCTCATTACACTGGACAATCATCGAGCCATCCACCTCGTTACAGTGGACAATCATTGAGCCATCCACCTCGTTACAGTGGACAATCACTGAGCCATCTCCATTGCCCAGTGATGCATCATCTTTTTTACCATTGCCCAGTGAGGCATCATCTTTTTTACCATTACCCAGTGAGGCATCATCTTTATTATTATTGCCCAGTAAGGCATCATCTTCATTCTCCATTGCCCAGTGAGGCATCGTCTTTATTACTATTTCCTAGTGAGGCATCGTCTTTATTACCACTCCCCAGTGAGGCATCATCTTTATTACCATTGCCCAGTGAGGCATCATCTTTATTACCATTGCCCAGTGAGGCATCATCTTTTTTACCATTGCCCAGTGAGGCATCATCTTTATTATCATTGCCCAGTGAGGCATCATCTTCATTCTCCATTGCCCAGTGAGGCATCATCTTTATTACCATTGCCCAGTGAGGCATCATCTTCATTATTCATTGCCCAGTGAGGCATCATCTTCATTCTTCATTGCCCAGTGAGGCATCATCTTTATTACCATTGCCTAGTGAGGTATCATCTTCATTCTTCATTGCCCAGTGAGGCATCATCTTTATTACCATTGCCCAGTAAGGCATTGTCTTTATTTCTATTGCCTAGTGAGGCATCATCTTTATTACCATTGTCCAGCGAGGCATCATCTTTATTACCATTGCCCAGTGAGGCACCATCTCTATCTCATTTCAAAAAGATCATCATTTTCATAGCCCAGTGAGGCATCATCGTTATTTCATTGCCCAGTGAGGCATCATTTTCATAGCCCAGTGAGGCATCGTCTTTATTATCATTCCCCAGAGAGGCATCATCTCCATTGCCCAGTGAGGCATCATCTTTATTATCGTTGCCCAGTGAGGCCTCGTTTCTATTTCATCGCAAGGAAATCATCTTATTCGCCCCACGATTAAGATGTAGTTATATCCTATCGATGAATCATTGTCATTCGTCCTACCGATGGACATACATTCATATCCTACCGATGGACATACATTCATATACTACAGATGGATCATTGTCATTCGTCCTATCGATGGACATACATTCATATCCTATCGATGGATCATCTTCATTCGTCCTACGATGGACATACATTCATATCCTACCGATGGATCATCTTCATTTGTCCTACCGATGGACATAGATTCATATCCTACCGATGGATCATCTTCACTTGTCCTACCGATGGACATATATTCATATCCTACCGATAGATCATTTTCATTCATCCTACCGATGGACATGCATTTATATCTTATCGATGGATCATCTTCAATTGTCGTATCATAAGGGATGCTTCCTTTTTCTTTAATTTATACTCTACTAATGAGTTTTATCTTTGTTTTTTCGAGAACATCCAAGAGGATGCATTTTCAATTAAGCCACAGGTGTGGACTACGTCAACAAGGACGCAACACAACGTGAAACCTTTTGGAAGCAAGCCGAGGAGCAACTTCCACCACGGTTAGACCACTTTTATATGAAGGTCATATGTTCGGCCAAAATTGGATTCGTCAATTTCATTTTCCTCGAATTTCTTGCATCAATCCAAGTCAAACGAGGGGCAGCTGTTGACACCCAATTTTGACCTAACATTTTTCAAAATTCATAACTTTTATGTTTTATTTATTAAATTGTTCAAAATACATTTTTATAATTTTAAATAAATCTATCAATAGTTATACTTATTTTTCAAAATATTAAAATTTTTATTAGTTTATTTTGAATTTAAGTTAATTTTGATTATATTATTTTTATCACAATCAGTTGAATATGTTGTGAATATTATGTTAGTTTTGTTAAATTACAATTTTCTGTTGAATTGCATTTTTTGCATGCCATTGATTTTATTCGTGACATTTGTTAATATTCATTTTTATTTGTTACTTTTGTTAATATTCATTTTGATATTTTGCGCAGTCTAGAAATTCATTCAAATATGGATAAGATTTGCATACACAGATATTTTATTAACTGGATAAGATTTCATACACGGATATTTTATTAATAGGTGGTTTTGGCTCACGATTTTAAGATAATGGTATTGTACTATAGGTGGTTTTCGATTTTCCATTTAAGCAATAGCTTGGTCATTAAGTTAGGGGGTGGTGGATAAAATTTTTAGGGTAATTTTCAGATTTTTTTAGTGTTTAGAAAATTCTTTTAGTGCTCAAAATTTTCCAGTGACAAGCTCACCGGAGTTTCACCGGAATCCAGTGAGACCACCACCCAAAGACCCCATTTCCATTTCTCCATTTTTTCCGGCCAACCGCCTCCACACAAGTGCCACCACAAAACCAAACCAGATCCCTCTCCGTTCCATTTTTCCAGCAATCCAAACATCCCAGTTTTACTCTTCTTTCTCCAACCCAACAACAATAGATCACAAAAGCCCCCATCAATTTCCGCCATAATCACCACTTTCCATCGGTGAGCACCACGCGCTACAAACAACATAATAACAACTCCGGCGGAGCTCAGAGACGAAACAATCAGTGATTCATGTTCCAATTCCGGTAAATGGTACTTTTTTGTGTTTTTATCATTCGTTATTTTTACTTTGTTTATTATCTATGTGTCGTTACCTTTGGCAAATTTTATCTTCTCTGAGTAGCTGTGGGTATTCTACATTATTATTTCACTTTGGTTGTTGATTCACTACTTTTGAATTGATTTGCTGCTTGTTTGGACTACTACAGGGGTTATGTTTTGAATTTTTTATTATTATTTTTTATAAAACAAAAAGTTAAGTGGTTGAGGAACTTTTCAACGTGATACCATTCTCAATTTACTTATTGATTTGTTATTATGATGGTTGCTATTGGTTACATTTCATTTTGTTTCATGTAGATCTTAATTTGTCATGTCACATTTCTTATCGTTTAGTTTCTATTATTTTTGTCCAGTGTTTTTATTTACTTATTAGTCTACTAAAATTTTAAAATAAGCTCTTGGTTGATTCCCTTGTTATGTATTTGATTTTTTCTTATCATGTGTTGGTTGATTCTATCTTTAAATATTTTCTTAAAATAGCTTTGTTATCCCTTTTGTCGCTGTCATGAATAACCTTGAATACATTATTTGTTAAAAATGGCCAATGAAAAAATCTCTCCGTCAGTTTTAGATGCCTCCCTATTGTAAAAAATGAAAATTTAATTTAAGTTTATATATGTCGTATGTTAAAAGGGCCGGTGAAGAAATTACCGTCGATTTCCAAGGTCTTCCATATTCATAAGACGGATTTTTATTTTCAAGTTGTTATTTGATTCATTTATTTTTTATTTATTCATTACTAACACTTTTACTAAGTGTCTTTATAGGTACACCCCGGAGTCGCTTCCTATTGAAGTTATTCCAATAGAGTTCAAAAGATATTTTTTTTATTAATTTATATATTATTGACGTTAGGCAAACTTAGGCCGTTTTCTTATATTATTGTTTTATTTTATTATTTGTGTATATTGTATGTTTATTATATTTTTATACATTATATTTTATCTCCTCAATTTGTAAAAAATGAATTCTGTTGGGAACCACCGTTGTAGATTTAGAAGGATGCCTAACACCTTTCCTTCGGAATCACTTGAACCCCTTACCTAGAATCTATTGGTTTTGTAGACTATTTTAGTTAATTAATTGATTTTCTAGTTTTCCTAAAATTAGGTGGCGACTCCTTTAAAATTATTTTATTCTTTTAAATTCTTTTTAAAAAATTGATTATTTTTTTAGTTATTACGACGTTTCGTCTTATTTGAATAAAGTAGGGATGTAAACAAAGGTATTAAGGTAGATCCTAAGAAGACAGATGCGGTTAAGAGTTTGCCTAGACCTATATCACCTTTAGATATTCAAAGTTTCTTGGGTTTGGCTGGGTACTATAGAAGGTTCGTTGTAGGGTTTTCTTCAATTGCTTCTCCATTGATGGCTTTGACTCAAAAGAAGGTTAAGTTCATATGGTTCGAAGCGTGTGAGAAGAGTTTTCAAGAATTGAAAGATAGACTTACCTCACTGCGGTGTTGACCTAGCCTGAAGGATCCGATGGATTTATGGTTTATTGTGATGCTTCTAGGATTGGGTTGGGATGTGTCCTTATGCAAAATGGGAAAGTCATTGTTTATACTTCAAGGCAACTTAAGACTCATGAAAAGAACAATCCTACCCACGACTTAGAACTAGCGGCGGTTGTGTTTGCTCTAAAGATTTGGAGGCATTACTTATATGGTGTTCATGTTGATGTCTTTACCGACCATAAGAGTTTGCAATACATGTTCAAACAAAAAGATCTAAATCTTCGCCGAAGAAGGTGGCTCAAATTGCTAAAGGACTATGACATGAGTGTCCTCTATCACCCCGGCAAGGCGAATGTGGTGGTGGATGCTCTTAGTCGGTTATCAATAGGTAGTGTTGCTCATATTGAGGATGGTAAAAGGGAGTTGGTTTGAGAGGTTCATTTATTGGTCCGATTGGGTGTTCGGTTGATGGATTCCACCAAAGGCGGTGTTATGGTTCATAATGGTTCAAAATTGTCTTTGTTGTCAGATGTGAAAGCCAAGCAAGGTCTTGATCTGAATTTGACTAAATTGAAGGAAGTGATGCTTAAGAAGTCCATTGAGGCTTTCTCCCAAGGGATAGATGGGGTACTTCGATATCAAGGTCGTTTGCGTGTTTCCAATGTAGATGACTTGAGAGGGAAAATATTATCAGAAGCCCATAGTTCTCGATATTCCATTCACCCGGGAACCACCAAGATGTACTATGACATGCGGGAGGTCTATTAGTGGAATGGGATGAAGAAGGATATTGCGAAATTCGTGGCTAAGTGTTCTAATTGTCAACAAGTGAAAGTTGAACATCAAAAGTTGGGAGTTTTGTTCCAAGACATTAGCATTCCTATGTGGAAGTGGGGAAGATTGAATATGGACTTCGTTGTGGGTTACCCCGCACCTGGCGACAACATGACTCAATTTGGGTTATTGTGGATCGTATGACGAAATCGGCCCATTTCATTCCCGTCAAAGTTTCTTATTCAGCGGAGGACTATGCCAAGTTGTACTTGAGGGAAATGGTTAGGTTGCATGGAGTGCCCTTATCCATTATCTCCGATTGTGGTACCCATTCACTTCTCAGTTTTGGAAATCTTTTCAAAAGGTGCTAGGTACTTGTGTTAAGCTTAGTATAGCCTTTCATCCTCAAACCGATGGGCGAGCGGAACGTACTATCCAAAATTTAGAAGATATGTTGAGAGCTTGTGTGATTGACTTTAAGGGTAATTGGGATTATCATTTGCCATTGATTGAGTTTGCGTATAATAATAGCTATCATTCGAGCATTGGTATGGCTCCCTTAGAGGCTCTTTATGGTAGGAGGTTTAGATCTCCTATAGGTTGATTTGAAGTTGGTGAAGTTGCTTTGATAGGTCCCGAGTTGATACATGAGGCTATGGAGAAAGTTCGGCTTATTAAAGAGAGGTTAAAAATGGCTTAAAGTCGACAAAAGCCTTATGCCGATGTTCGAAGGCGAGATCTAGAATTCGATATTGATGATTGGGTTTACTTGAAGATTTCACCCATGAAAGGTGTAATGAGGTTTGGAAAGAAAGGAAAGCTAAGTCCCCGTTATGTGGGCCCATATCAGATTTTAAGGCGTGTTGGTAAAGTTGCATATGAACTTGGTTTGCCTAATAACTTGGCATTGGTGCATCCAGTTTTCCATGTCTCCTTGTTGAAGAAATGTGTTGGTGATCGACATCTATGTACCATTGGAGAGTCTTGGTATAAAGGATAGTCTTTCTTATGAAGAAGTTTCGGTTGAGATTTTGGATCGGCAATTCCGGATGTTGAGAAATAAAGAAATTGCTTCCATAAAGGTTCTTTGGAGGAATCAATTAGTTGAGGGTGCTACTTGGGAGGCCGAGGCCGATATAATGTCCCGCTATCCTAGTCTCTTTCCCTCCGTTCCTACTCTAGCTTATGGTATTTAGTTCCCTATGGTTTACTCTTTTGGTTTCATGTGTCTTAGTTATTCCCATGATTCCTTATTTATGCATATTCATGAAAAGCTTAAATTTTGAGAAAATGAGTTAACTTGATTGATTTCTTCATTTTTATGTGCATTGAGTATTAGTTGCATATAGACCTTATGAATGATGCCTAGAAGGCTAGAACATACTTTAGCTTGGAGTTGATGTTTCCTCCTCGGATATGTGCATTTATGTGATTGCATTCATGTTGGGTTGTTAGATCTTGTTCCTAACCTCCTTATGATTTCTTGAGTTCCATTCGAGGAAGATTGTTCCCAATGGGGAGATATTGTAACACTTCGGATTTGAAAAGAAGGAAAATTTCAGGCTTTTCAGAACTAGTGCCAGTACTGACGGAATTCATATACGGACCGTAGGTTGACTTACGGGCCATAGGTGGGAACCGCAGATGGCAAGAGAAATAATTTCCAGTGTCAAATTTCAGAACCCTTTTTACAGCTCAGAAGGATGGCCCATCATTTCTTCCACGGGTCGTATATAGGTCTCATAGGTCACTCTCAGACTTAATGAGATTTTGAGGGTCAAAGTTGGGATCTACAATTGGTATGTACGGTCTGTAAGGGGACCAATGGACCATAAATGGTAACCGCTGTTGGAAGTCCAAATTAAATAGTTTCGGAATCTTTCTATGGTGGAACAGAACGGTCCGTAGTTGGACCTACATATCGTAGGTCCCAGCCATAAGTCAGAGTCTAGCAGTTATTTTAAGGATTTATTGGTCTTTTCCTTAGTTGATCAATACATTAACTAAGTAAGTTTAGTCCTAATCCTAGACCCTATATAAGTCTTCTAAGACTAAAATCCAACAACTCTTAATCATTCTTCAAATTCCCCCAATTCCCTCCAAAGTTTTCCCCAAATATTTCTTTCTCTAAAGCTTGGATAAAAAGACTAGAGATTCAAGTCAAGACTCCAAATTCTCCATTGATTGTGGGCTTTGAACTCCAAGGTATGATGGCTTTCACCTATAGAGTCCTTTCCTCTATAGGGTTCCTAAACTCCCCAATTTTGCAAGTTATAATTCTCCAATTGAAATTAGGATTTTCTTCTAGCTCATGGATTCTTTCACATTATGATCAAATTGATTGATTTATGTATTTTTATGCATGAATTGAGTTAATTGCATATTTTTAAGTTGAATCCCCATGAACCCATGTGAAATCCATGATTTTTATACTTTGATCTTATGATGAGGTTTTGAATTATGAAAGATGAAATTATGAAGATATGCATGTTCTTTATGAAATTGAGATAAATGATTTAAGGTTGCTTTGACAGTGAAGCATCAATGTTGTTGTTGTGTTGTGGAAGTATTTCTCACATATTACTCAAAACATGAATGTGAAAGGATTTTCTCACATGAAGGATTCATAAGGGTTGAAAGGTCTCAACTAAACTTTGAATTCAGATTTAATGAGATATTCTAATGAACTTTAGCTTGGATTGGCTACTTGATGTGCCCTTCCATGGATTATAATACAAGTGGTGATTACCCATGTCTCTTAATGATAATGCAAGCTAAGATTAATGTCTATTCAGTGGGTTATGCTTAGCACCAACTGGACAAGTGGTGATTACCCATGTCCCATAAACTATGTGCCACCATAGGATGATTGTGTTAGATAGACATTAGCTAGTGGATCCACTTAAGCTAGAAGTTTATGGTTTTTACCTTGGCAAGTAAGGACACCTCTTTTCGGTGTGGGGTAGACATCGAATTCCATGTTATAGCTCACATGGTCTATATGGGTTAAGGCTAATTTCCCACATAATGAACTAAGGTTACTTCCTAAAAGGTATTTCAAGTATGTTTTGTCTAAGATGATTTACTTGCATTGACCATGGTTTTTAGCTCATGCTTTCCATCATGTTATTTTATGATTTAGCTTAGTCATTGCATCTTATGTATATCTCCTTTTTGGCATGATTTTATAACTTCCATGCATAGCTATTATACTTGGTACATTCCATGTACTAACGCATACTCTTGCCTACATTGTTTCACTAGTGTATGGCGTGATGACTCTTCTCCCTCCACTCGTGGCTAGTGATTTCGCATTTGAGGTTGTGAAGACTTGGTGAGTCCTCATACTTCGAGGACGATGTCACTTTTATAGCTTTATGTCTTTTCATTTCAAACTTTGTATGTGATGTATGGGTTACGTCCCAATTACCTCATTTATCATGTCTTAGATGGCTTTGAGACTTCTGTTAGACTTCTGCTACTTTTGATATGAAATTGTCTTTTGAACTCTTTAAATTCTATTATCTTGTATGATGTACGCGAAGTGGCTTGTGTGGAGCCTCTCGGGGTCCAATACGCCATGTCACGTCTAGGGGGTACTTTAGGTCGTGACATAAATAGGCTAATACTACAATCGACACGGTGCTCTATACTATCACCAAGACAAATACATGAATAGGCGAGTGTAAGCCCTCACGGGGACTAATCCTAAGTCAAAGGATCGAAAATAAGACAACTCTCACCCACCAACTAACATTATGCCTTTATCTGTGTCCTCCATTCCCTATATCTAAGGTTATGTCCTCGGTAAGCTGAAGTTGTGTCATAACTTCTCTTATCACCTTTACTCAATACTTCCTCGACCAACCTCTATCTCTCCTCGACCCCACTATATCCAACCTCTCAAAACTCCTTACTCGAACATTTGCGCATCTTCTTTTCACATCACAAACCATCTCAGTCATACTTCCTCATCTTGTTCAACATGGAAGTCACCCCTCACTTTATCCCGGTTATCTTCATTCATAATCTTATTGTTCCTAGTATGCCCACACATCCATCGTAACATCCTCATTTCATCACTTGCATCTTTTGAACCTGGGAGTTCTTGACTGGTCAACACTGCCCCATACAACAAAGACGGTCTAACCACCACTTTATAGAACTTACCTTTAAATTTCGGTGGTACCTTCTCGTCACAGAAGGCACTGGATGAAAAACTCCACTTCATTTATGTCACACCAATATGATGTGTGACGTCATCATCGATCTCCCTGTTTCCTTGAATCAAAGACTCTAGATACTTAAATCTCTCTCTCTAGGGGACAACTTGTGTATGAAGTCTCACTTCTAATTCTGCATCATGTTTCACGTCACTAAATTTACACTTTAACTACATTGTTTTGGTCCTTATTAACATGAACCCTTTAGACTCCAGTGTCTGTCTGCACAGCTCTAACCTAACGTTAACTTAGTCGCGAGTCCCCTCAATCAAAATAACGTCATCTGCAAATAACAAAATACCATGGCACATCACCCTGAATATGTTGTGTCAATTTATCCATCACCAAGGCAAATAGAAGAAAGCTAAGTGTTTAACCCTAGTGTAAACCACATGTACACTTTTATACTCCAAGCATCGCCAAAGGACTTTTCTCAAAACTTTTTCATAGGCCTTTTAATGGTCAATAAACACCATATGGAAATTCCTTTTCCTCTTCCTATATTTCTTCATCAGTTTTCTCACAAGATGAATGGCTTTAGTAGTTGAACGCCCTGCATGAATCCAAGTTGGTACTTACAGTGCACAAAAGCTCATTTACTCTATTTGTACTAAGTTGAGACTTTATGTTCTTTATAATATTCTTATCATCATCCTTTAAAGGTATCATATTGTTGTAGAAGACGTTAAGTCAAAAGTAAAGTACGATGGACCTCTTCCTAAATTGGCTACCGGCTTAAAAAGGACATTATGGACAAAAATCGAGGGGTTAAATGGGAAGATGTTGCCAAACTAATTAGATAAGCAAAGAGGAGCAAAGAGGAATCTACAGGAGCAGTTGATGCCTGAGTATTTCTAGGTACTCCATATAGTTGATTCTGAAATATTAACATACTAATGAATCATGGGTGAATGCATGTTTGATCCATGGAAGTTATATTCCAACAATATATTTTTCATCATTTTCCCAAAAGGAAGAAAATGATGTCATCTTTTAATAATTACCTTAACTTTCAACTTCATATCACTCGCTCCAACTAACACACGACATTATTATGCATTCTTCTAAAAAATCAACAAAACATTTCCAAATTTGCTAGTTTCATTATTATTAATCTTTAATAGTGAGCAGCCAAAAACCGAAAGGATTTGAAACATTTCAAATAATTTCCTGAAAAAATGTTTTCCTTGGGGGGAAATGCCACACATACTTCATATTTCCTTTATTTTTTCCTCGTAACATGTTGTAATGTTGAATGTTATTTGTAGTGAATAGGAAACCTTGGAGAGGAGTTCTCATGCTTGGTCCTCCTAGCACAGGGAAAACACTCTTGGCCAAAGATGTTGTTACATAGTGTGGGACAACATTTATGAACTTTTTTGTACTTCGTTGTGTGGAAAATGGTACGGGTAGAGGGAACGATTGACACGGTTCTTATTTGAGCTTGCCCGTACTCATGCTCCAACTACAACTTTTATTGATGAGATTGATTCTCTTTACAATTCTATTATTTACTTACCCTTTGTCACTACAAAGAGAATCAGTCTCATCAATGAAAATTGTAGTTGGAGTATCAGTACGGGCAAGCTCAATTAAGCACCCTGTTAATCGTTCACTCTCCCCGTACCATTTTTCATACAATGAACTACAAGAAATATTCAGGAATGTTGACCCACACTCTTTAGAAACATCTTTGGCCAAGAGTGTTTACCCTGTGCCAAGAGGATCAAAAATAAGAACTCCTCTCTGAGATATCCTGATTCCCTGCAAATAACACTCAATATTACAACATGTCACGTGACTATTTGTTACGAGGAAAAATTAATTGGAAATATGAAGTGTGTGGCCTCTGTTGCTCCCAAATACACATGCAATTATACGTGGTCGCGCAAGTAATATAGTGGCTTTAAAAGAGCCGGATTATCAAATTCAAAGGAATTGTCAATAAATTATATTTACTAAATTATACTAGTCTAATTATTTATTCAAGAGTACCAAAAGAATTTAATTTATAAATAAACGAATGCAAGAATTAAATACTAAGATTACCTTACTATGATTTGGGAAAATTTCCAGGGCTGCAGCCTACTTAGAAGTCATGCATAGTATCTTTTTCTATGGACTTCAATTGGTTATCAAATCACTAATTTACAAGGTTGAATGTATGATCATGGTCTCCTGACCTCTAATTGCCTATCACAATTGGCAGTCTAACTACATCGTTGAGCGGGAATAGACTGAACTAATTGCAGAGCATTAAGTTTTCATCTTGTTTAGTAACCAAGCAAGATCTCTAGGTATATCCCTATCCTAGATACAAATCAACTGAAATTTTAGAGAAGATCATGCTCCTTTTGTCCCACGTTCTATCCGCTTATTCCTCTCCCGAGTTCAATTCGGACAATCTATTTATTTCAAAGGTGGCTAATCACGAAATACTAATTGAAGAACAATTTATACGATAACCAACTTCAATCCATAAAATTCAATACTAAACAATCATTCGTAGCCACAGCCCCAGAACAATGGCTTTTAGCTACTAATTTGTAAGAAAAGAAAAAGAATAAAATAACCCTAAAAAGTATAGTGACTTTTCTCTAAAAAGTATCTCCCTCTAATAATTATTTCTATGAACTATTTATAGATGTAGAAAACCCTAAATAAAATAATTGAGTCCAAAACAAATTGGGAATCCAAAACCAAAAGGAATTGGATTCCATGTGAAACTGCTCTGCCCAACCGCCTCACAAGTTGTGCATGTCTTCATTAATTGCCACATGGCAATGCTTATTTCCTTCAAAATTCACATTCTGCACTTTGCGCAAATATAAAATATTATTATTATATTGAAATTAATCTATTAAGTTACCTGCTTGATTTCCTTCTATATTCTTCCATCTTTAATTCATTTTAGCTCCAAACGTCTTCATCTTTACACCAATTTAATCCTACAAATAAAATATACTATTAAGCACAATTCATAAAATCCATGCTCAAAAAAACAAATAAAAATACTAAATGTGAGGCAAATAATGATTAAAAATATATATTTTTCGCCTCACGTCAGCTTCCCTCCAAGAAAAACAGTTTTTCAGGAAGTAATATGAAATGTATCAACTACTACTTTCACCATGTTCCTTATTTATCACAAAATATTTTGGGATATTAAAACACACTAGAAAAAAAAAAGGTAAATTATAGTTAGTATAATCATAATCCTTACCTCCTTGCCATAAATAATTCGGAGTATTTTCCCTTATCCCAAAGACACTTTCCCTTATTTATACTTGATTGTAATGAATACAAAATAGCTTTTACGTGCATACAAAAGAGAACCTTTTATATAAAAGATATTGAATGGAGAAAAGCATTAATCATAGTATGATAAAATAATTATTTCGATGTAAATAAAGATTGATTTAAGTTATATGCATTGATCGACGGTATAGAAATTATCCAAACAACCAGATTATTTAAAAGATAATTACATGTAAATTTACTGATTAGTAACATAAACTAAAGGGCAAGTAATCCTATAAAAAAAAGAACTGATTACCATAACAAATCTTACATATTAGGAAAAGTGAAAATGACGTGCTTTCCTAGTTATCTTTTACATTGCATAAAAAAGGGATTTTTTCTCCTTATATATACACTATTGTTCTTGAATTTTCAAACTAAGAGGAAAAAAATAGCAATTGGGGGGGAGGGGATGGGCATAATCACAAAACGTGGAGTCAGAAAGCAAAAGCATAAAATTGGAAGTGTTTGGTCTTGAGAACAACTACAACTTGCTGCAATAATATCTTAAAATGATTTTATGGGAAGAAAAATCAAGAAAGGAAATCCATGGATAGAGGATGAACACAGAGCATTCTTCAAAGAATTGGATTTTCATGGGAAAGGTAATTGGGCTAAGATTACGAAGGATTTCTTACCTAGTAGAACATCAATACAAGTTGCCAGTCATGCTGAGATAAACTGCGTGAGATTATTGGATGCTAATTCTAATTCAAATGAGAGAAAAAGGGGCAAAAAAATCAAGATGAAGATCGAAAACACTTGATTTCTTGTGCTTTTTCCTCTCATATGAATTGGAATAAGTATCCAATAATCTCAGAAGTTATTTTGAGCAAGACTAACAATCCGTACTGATGATCCACAAGGCAAGAAATCCTAGTAATAATAATAATAATAATGCTTACTAGCTAAAATGGGCAAGGTTTAGTTTGGAAACGAACAAACAAGGCTGGCAACTTCATGTAACGTGTATTGGGGGGTATAATTTTTAGGGCTATATATAAGAATCGGAGGACGAAATTGGGCAAGAAAAGGGTTGTAAATATAGTAGGATATTAATTATTATTCAATTTTTGACTCATGGTCAAATGAAAATAAAGTAAATATAGAAAGATATTACTTATTATTCGATTTTTGACTCATGGTCAAATGAAAATAAAGTAAATATAGAAAGATATTAATTATTATTTGATTTTTGACTCATAGTCAAATGAAAATAAAATAAATATAAAAAGATATTAATTATTATTCGATTTTTGACTCATGGTCAAAGGAAAATAAAGTAAATATAGAAAGATATTAATTATTATTCAATTTTTGACTCATGGTCAAATGAAAATAAAGTAAATATACAAAGATATTAATTGTTATTCAATTATTGACTCAAGATCAAATGAATTGGAAGCTATTTACTTGTGCATTCTTATCCAATTATACGTTTATTTACTGCATGCTTATTCGATTGAAAGTTTATTCAATAAATTGCGTAAAGGATATTCATAATACAATGTATTTATAATACTCCCCTTTCATTTAACAGATAATGCGTCTTACTAAAAATCTTACTAGAAAAAAATTAGTGAGAAAAAATATTAGTAAAGAAAAAAAGAGTACACATAGTAAGCATTTGGTAGTTGCCTCATTAAAAATCTTATCAGAAAATTCAGTGGGATAAAATCCTAATTAAGAAAACAGAATACAATGCGTAGGCGAAGGATGAGTTGCTGACCTTCTATGATCGTGTGGTCGGGCCGCGTTCGCGAGGGTCTAATCTGTCAACCCTCCGCGATCGCGGGCCTCTTGGCTGCGACCATGGTGCCCTGATTCACTTGCCTTCGTATTGCGGCTCCTCGCCACATTCATGAAGGGTATTTATCCTGGACCTCCACGATCGCGATGAAAAAATTCGTCTGGTCTTTTATATTAAGACCAGACCCCGATCAGCCACTTTTCCAATTCTTCTTTTGGTGATTGTGGGAGCTTTAGACTCCAAATTGGGTGATTCAAAGCTTGGTGTGATTGGGGAGCTTGAGGTTACGCGTCAGAGTACTTAGGGAACGTTAGGGATTGTTGGTTTGAGGTATATTACACCCCAAAGGGGCTGCATTTCCTCATTTTTCTTGTTCTTTAAATAGTGATTTTGTGCATGTGTTGATTGTAGACTGTCCCGAGCCCCGAATTGTGTTCCGTTTTGGGACACAAGTTTAGAGAGGTATTTAGGATCTTTTGATGGGAGTCGATTCCATAATTTCCTATGCGAGTCCCATATTTCCCATTTTGACTCTAATTTTGGTCCGTCCCCATTTTATGTGAATTTAGTGTCTAAACGACCGTATTAACATTGTAATTCTATATTTGATAGTGTGGCATAGCTCCCTGTCGACTGATGTAGCATACTTGGGTTTGATAGAACGAGCCTTAGTTTAGGCGATGACTCAGCTCCAATGATATTTTATCCACCTCTCCCTCTTTTTAAGGCCCCATGGTTTACAGTTGAGATATAGGGATTCGTTTAGCAACTTGGTACTAGAGTTGGTTTGAGCTTAAAGTATTGTACAGATTACCTGGGAGTGGATGTCGTTCCAAGGTGGTTTTATGATGATGATTTGACATGGGATCCTTCGGCAGCTCTTATAGTCGTAGTTTCAAGGTCTGGTCATGCTACTCATTATCCTCTACAGAGTTGATTTATATTAGTCACAGATTAAAGTTCTGGACATCTGATCTCAGCCGCAGTCCGTGATTCGAACGTATTATCCTCTACGGAGTTGATATCTATTGGCTTGCTCTTGGTTACTTGGAGGCTTATCCAGGGTTCAAGGTTCGGGCTAGGTCTTCTACGATTCTTTTGGGAGATCTGTTCGCGGTCTAAGGTACAAAAATTGTATTTAAATGGTATATGAAAATTGGAGTTAAAAGATTAAAATGGAATAAGGTTGAGTTGGAGGGTTAAAATAAAATTTAGGAGCAAGTTTAAGGGTCTACATATGTGTTTAATACAATGACATACAAGTGTTTTTGATGATGGTTGAGGTGGTTTTTTGGTGAGGTTATATGTGTTGGGTATTAATTGCCCTGAGTTTCATACCATAAAAAGGTTTTCCTTTTAGGAAAATATTTAGGATTGGCTAGTCTTTTTCTTGTAGAAAAAGGTTTAGGAATCTATAAATAGAGGTTTTTTCCTTCTAACTTAATCAGCATTCATAATGTAGTCCTAGGGGTTTTAGAGTTTTGGTTAGGGGGAGAATTTGTGGGACACAAGTGAAACGTTTTCACTTGGGTGAACCTCCTGAGTGAATTGGTTGAGGTTATTTCTCTCTATATTTTGTGCTCTTATATTTATATAGTGGATTGCTCATCTCCTTTGTGGACGTAGGTTGATTGACCGAACCACGTTAAATCTTTGTGTTTTTGGGTATATTTCTCGTTTGTCTTCTTACTCGTGGTCTTTCGAGGTTTGCATTGTTAGCTTCCGCATGACACCTAATTATTTTCGGTCCTGACAGTATGTGTGGCATTTTTGGGGTGATGATTGTAAATATATATCTCTATTTATGAATTTTTCTCTTTTAAATATAGATAACTTAAGTTTTATAGAGATACTAGTCGTTGGCCACGTGCTACGCACGTGTATCCTGATTAAAGTGGTAATAACCTTTTATAACGATATAGACTATTAAAACATGTCTCTAATGAGAGATTGTATCCAGTGTAAATTAGTATATGTGTGTGTGTATAATGATAAATTAAAAAATAGAAATTTAATGTGAAAAGACGTTACATGCTCAATTTGAAGAATAGTCAGGTTCTTTTGAGTTGATTATTTGATGTCATCTAAACTTGAAAAGTATACCCAAATAACTTAGTTGGATATGCACAGTATCAAATGAGTTCATTAGTTTTGCTATTAGGCATAAATATATGATACAATTATATTATATGAAATACTTTCTTATAGATGATATTTTTAATTGTATATGTTCTACTTTGATATTTCAATTTATTTGTCATGATCAAAAATTTTATTTTAGATATTGATATCCCTCTATCATTGGGGTTTTTTGTATCAACTTATTATGTTCATGACTTGCTACACAATTTTTCATATTAATACTATTTTTTACTTTAAGCATTTTCAAAAAGGCAAAAATGACATAAAGTAAGAAGAATTTGTTGCTAAGTTATTT
>JAGDQO010001989.1:0-71086 GCA_018342035.1 Solanum appendiculatum | reverse complement strand
TACAAACCAAACCTGACTTCTCCTCCTGGCTAGCAAAACCCTCAGGTAGTGTCATATACACCTCATCAAAAAGGTCACCCTGTAAGAAAGCATTGTAGACATCTAGTTGATGGATATGCCATCCAGAGGCTGCAGCAATAGACAACACACTTCTCACAGTAACAATTTTAACAACAGGTGAGAAAGTATCTTGGTAGTCCAGACCAGCTTTCTGATTATACCCTTTTGCCACTAATCTTGCCTTATACCTTTCTATGTCTCCATTTGCTTTGAACTTCACTTTATACACCCATCTGCATCCAATGGGAACCTTACCATGGGGTAGTTTTACCAATTTCCATGTATGATTATCCTCAAGTGCCTTTATCTCTTCTGTCATTGCCTGGATCCAATGGGGATCTTTACATGCCTCGTGATAATTCTGAGGCTCAGAGATACAAGAAAAAGCCTTGAGATAAGACTGGTATTGAATGGACAGGTTGTCATAACTCAGAGTGTGAGACAATGGGTAAACAGTAGATGTGGAAGTATTAGCAACATTAGTGATGAAGTCATTCATCCAAGTAGGAAGCTTTCTTGGTCTGGTAGAGTGTCTAGTATCTCTAGGAGAAATGTCTGGAGGCTCAGACACCTCAGCAGGGACTGCAGTGGATGTAGGCATTTGAAGAACTGAAGGTGGTGGATCAGGTAGAGCATGAGGAATCACTGGAACAATATTATCATCAACACCTGTAAGAGTATCTAAAAACACAGGATGAGATACAGGATGTGTCTTAAAGGGAAAGATATCCTCTTTAAAAACCACATCTCTGGATATGAAGAAAGAATGAGTATCCAAGTTATAGAGAACATAACCCTTAGACACATCTGAATAACCCATATGAACTGCAGCCACTGCTCTAGCTGTGAACTTATCTCCAGTTGGCAAGACCTTTGCATAGCATAAGCAACCAATGATCCTGAAATGATCACATGCACTTTTGCACCCATGAAACATCTTAAAAGGTGTACTCCCTTTCCAGGCAACCGAAGGCAATCTATTTATCATATAAACAGCCCCTAAGACACAATGACCCCAAAACTTCAATGGTATTGAACCTTGAAATCGTATAGCTCTGGCCAATTCTAAAATGTATCTATGTTTTCGTTCCACCACTCCATTTTGTTGTGGGGTGTAAACACAGGACTTCTGATGGATAATACCATGAGTTTTGAATAGGTTGGCACATTCTGAATTGACAAATTCTGTACCATTATCAGTTCTCACCATTTTAATTGTCTTCCCAAATTGAGTTATAATAAGTTTGATGAAATCTCTCAGAATTACTACAACATCACTCTTGAGTTTCAACAAGAAAATCCAAGTCATACGAGAATAGTCATCCACAACTGTTAGAAACATTTTATTTCCATCAAAAGTAGGTACATGAAATGGTCCCCATACATCCAAGTGCAACAAATCAAAAACTGAAAGAGATCTATTATGACTATCAGGAAAAGGAATCCTAGTCTGCTTAGCAAGTGGACAAATATCACAATTACTAAGAACTTGTTTACATTCATCATGATTAATATTGAAAAGCTGTTGCATAGCCCCAACAGAAGCATGACCAAGTCTCTTATGCCAAAGCAAAATATCAATGTTGTTCCTTCTAGCTAACAGCCCTCTAACTGAATCCTCATTAGTGTGTGCTGATCCTTTATGTTTTAACAAGTAAAGTCCCCCATTTTCTTCACCAATCTCCAACACCTTCCCACTTGAGAGGTCCTGGAATACACAGAAGTTAGGGAAAAATGTGACTGAACATTGTAACTCTTTAGTTAATCGAGAGACAGACAATAGATTGTATCTAAAATCTGGAATATGCAGGACACTACTCAATGTTTTTCCATCCATGATCCCACAACTACCAATGTGAGAAACATCCACCGTACCACCATTAGGTAAAAACACCTTTCTATCTGTAACACTAGCAGGTTCCTCAGTTTGTAGCATTCCTCTATGTGAAATCATGTGATTACTAGCACCAGTATCAATTATCCATTCTTCCTTAGAGGCATTGAAACTAGGGGTAAAAACATTACCTGCACTAGAAGCCTCTACAACAGAAGAAGGGAAAAACGTACCTCCCATGTTGGCTGAATCAGACATTTTGCTTCCTGAGCCTTCACCAACAGTGTCCTTGTCTATAATCCTCTGGAATTGACTGTAATGATGTGGATTGTCCATGTGCTGCATCAGGTGATGGTATTGATTGTGTGAGTAACTGGAAGAGTCTACACATTTGCATCAATCATCAGAATATCTTCCAGTCATGCCACCCTTACATTGAGATTCAGGCAGCATTACACCTTTCCCATTGGAGGATACATCTCTAGAATTATGAACACAAGCAGTTCGAGATTGTCCATAATCAGAGTAGTTTCTACTATCTTCAACTCTCACATTATAAGCCTGACCCCGAGGGTCTCCTCCTCCTCTAGGATCTCCTCCTCTCTGAGTAGCAGCATTAGGACTTGCAGAATTAGGATTTCCAATTTTCTTTCGAAATTTAAAATCTGGTGGATAACCAATCAACTTGTAACAATCAACGCGAGAATGTCCCATCATCTTACAATAATCACACTGAACATTCCAGTTCCTCTTGAACTTCTGGGGATGAGGATTACGTCCAGGAATGAGTGCAGCAACATCGATGTTCAACAGAGGGCTAGCAACATGAGCCATATTCCTTTGTTGTTCTCTCTCGATCATCATTGAATAGGCCTGATTAACAGAGGGAAGTGGTAGTAACATCAAAATCTGACCTCTAGCCTGCTCATATGATTCATCAAGGCCCAACAAAAACTGTAAGAGCTTTTGCCTAGTCATAAACACCACAAAATCTCTGGATTTATCACAAGCACATCCAGGAAAAGGAGCGAGACAATCAAACTCTGCCCAGAGCAAACGCAGACGAGTGAAATACTCAGAGATACTACTCGTTCCTTGAGTCAAGGTAACAATTTCCCTATGTAATTGAAAGATCCTTGAGCCATCAGCCTTATCAAACCGCTCTTTGAGATCTCTCCAAACATCACAGGCATCAGAAGAATACACAATACCACTCAATAACTCTTTCGAAACAGAGTTCATGATCCACGAGAGAACAATCGCATTGCAACGTTCCCATAGATCTGTTAGATTTGGGCCAAAATCTTCCTTTCTGCATTTACCATCGATCAGTCCCAACTTGTTTCTCCCAAGTATGGCGATCCGCATCGAACGACTCCAAACTGAATAATTTTCCGATCCAATTAGCTGAATAGAGATCAGAACCACTCCAGAAGTATCAGATGAACTGAGATACAGAGGATGATTATGACCTAACTTCTCCGGTAATTCATTATCTACCACAATTGCCATAATTTCTCCTCACAAGCTTTCAAAAAACCACTATCAATGGCTGTCTTGCTTTGATACCATATTGGAAGCAATGAACACCTCAAACAAAGAAGAAGAAACTATCATAGAAGAGAAAAATATCTTCATATCTGAGAGAAACCAAATTATACAAGAGAGTGGAATGAATTACCCCAAAATTAACTACATGTTCTTACTTATATACAACTCTATTTCTACCTCCTATTGACAGCTGTACATTCTCTAACTAACTAATTAATATAACAAACAATTTAACAGAATCTGTTATATAACTAACTTTAGCTAACTACCACTACACTTAACTAAGTCACTGCACCAGTTCCATCACAACTCCTTATAATCCGCTCGAATTCAATTCAATCCGTCGATTTCAAACTCATATACACCATGATCAAAATGTTCCTAAATCATCCATATAACAGCAACTTTCAACATTTTAAAAAAAATATATGAGCACATTCTATAGCTGTTATAAGATGATATTAACAAATTAAAAGAACACAAGACACACAAAAAAAGAAAAAGAAAAAAGAGGAAAAAACACTATCTATATATTTCACTAAAACTTACATGTAAAGTATATTCATGAATATTATTTTGTATGAAATATGAACAATAATTCTTGTTGGATTTGAACAATCTTCATGCAGGCCAACTCAGCAGCTTCCACCCTTAACACTTCTATAATTGATCAAAACAACAAAAAAAAAATGAAAAGTAAGATTCATAGTGCTATAATTTTAAATAAAAAAATTACAACTATCGGTTGCGTTAAAATCCGACTTATAGTTTATTCTAATTCAGAATAAAGTATTTTTAGACAAACTTCAATATTCTCAAAACATAAGATAGTGTTAACATGTACTCCCTTTGGTATCAATTTATGTGACGATTCGATACAAAATATGAGAAAGTAAAAAAGATTTTTAAAATTCGATACCAAGAAAAGCTTTTATCTTTAAAATATGCAAAAATTACTGTAAAAAGAAAAAGATTATTCATTTTACCTTGCTTCTTGTAGTTTCCTCATGCTCTGTTCCAAGAGTCAATGCCGGAGTTGCAGTTGCCGGTGCCGCAGTAAGAATAATTTCCGCAGCAGTGGGATCAGAAATTGATCTACGAAGAGTTGATTTTACTGAGATTGGATTGTTCTTGCTGTTTTCCGGTGACTGGGAATTCATGTAACGACAGAAATCAGTAAAAGAATCGAAAATTGGCGGTTCTGACAGTGTCCGCCGCAGAGTTTTGTTATTATTGAACGGCTGCATTTTTGTAAATCTTGAAAATGGGAGCGGTGGTGGCGTTGCCGTGGCATCAGCAGTGGTGACGGCGGTGGAGTTGGTGGTAGAAAAAGGCGATTTTTCAGACACCCTTTTGGAGAAAGGTGAAAAAGCAGGGGATGGTGAAGTAATTGGTGAAATGGATACCGGACCATCCTCCACGGCAGAGGCAATGGCGGTGGCGGCGGAGGGTGGTGATGATTTTTGAGATACCCTTTTGGAGAAGGGTGAAAATGCAGGGGATGGTGAAGTAATTGTTGAAATGGGGTCTGGACCATCCTCGGCGGCAGCAATGGCGGCGGTTGCGGCGGAGCGCGGTGGTGAATTGAGAGAGACCCTTTTGGGAGATGGTTCAGAAGGAGAAGAGATCAGTGAAATAGATTTTCTCTTCAGAGAGACAGTACTACTGTTCTTGATGCTGCAATTTTCACCGGAGAAGACAGCTACGGTGGCGGTGGCGGTGGCAGATGGGTGGTGGAAGACGGCGGAGCAACCGTGAATGCTGTAAGTCATATTTTGCTCTGTTTTTCTGTTTCTTGTAAATTCTTTCATTCAACTGATTTCTTGAAGAGGAAAACTGATTAAGCGCGCCAATATATAAACAGAATTTAGCTGCTTAGCGGTTGAATTTAACGGTTTTGCACATTTAGTCCCTCAAATATTGACACCTTTTATTTTAATCTTTATAATATATACAAATTACAATTATGTAGTGTTATCAATGGTGCATCTTCAGTTTTTATCGAGGAGATGACCTTAGATAGAGAGATATGAAGGTTATGAATAGGATAAATGGTTAGGTATAGTTGAACGTTGTCTCATTTTTTGGCGAGATATGCTTGATGATAGTTTGGAGCACCATATTTTCGTCTCATTTCTTACCAGTAGTATTAGTATTATTATTATCATAGTTTTTTACTCTTCGATTTCTGTTATTATTTGTAGTTTCTTGTTCCTTTATTTTAGAAAACGTTATGTAATGCTATCCTTACTATTTATCCTGACTTCTCCACTTTGAGAAAAATAGGAGCATTTAACAACATTTGCTAAAGTTCATTCACCAATGTACATATGAACTATGCAATTTGATCTACTATGTAAATTGATGGAATAGAATAAGAATTCAAAAGAAAACAAATACATTTCATTCACAATTTAAAAAGTGAATAGCATACTCAAATAATTTTACGACCAGCTTGGCCTCATTTCTGAAAATCTTTGCATTAACAAGTACAATTATTCCTAAGAAATCTTAGCTACTACGAAATAAATACCTGGAATTTGAAGAAGAGCTGTGCTACCTAAGTTGCTAGAGCTTCCATCAACGAGCAAAGAGATGACAAGAACACTACATTCGAAAACACATTTATGGTACCCAACGAACCTGGCTAGTCGATAAAAGGCTATAGTCTCTGTAAATCACCACCAAGAGCGAACAAAAACTAATATTCCCCATTTTTGGCTTGAAAGATGAATGACTTGTCACCATCTCACTTGAGCAAAGCTGCAATCTAATTACTATAATCTTACAGAAACCAAAAGAAACGTGCATGCAGGAATGCTACGTGGAGGCTTACGAGGGTAAACCATGTCTCGCTGCTCAGCCACGCAAGGGGGTTCCAAAGATTTGCGAAAATCAAGATGTCAGCTCAAAATCTCTTTCTAAAAGTGACTGAACCTCAACAAGAGAAGACACCTTATAGTCTGGTTTGTGTTTGAAGTTTGCATATTCTGGAGCATCATACCTTCCTGTTTCGTCGAGCAAGCAAGTAAAAGCTCCAGCTCTTTTTCCACAAACTACCTGTATATCAAACCCCCAAATTTTCATTACAAGTCACTACACATATTTTAGTATTTTACCATGACTTTCAAAATGTCAAGAAGAGCATGAACGAAAAAATATTTCACAAGGCTAAAGAAAGCATAAAAGTAACTACTTAGAGGTGGGAGCCAAAGCTCGTACACTAAGAACTGCTAAAGATCAAACAAAAGTTAGATCACGCATGAAAATTGCTTCGAGTATCATATGCCAAGCATAAATTAATGTCAAGTCAATTAGTACCTTTATGAATTAGTTAAGAACTTAGGCAAGCTAAGCGAAGGAAAATGTCACATCTTTCACAGAGATGCATCGAGTCACCTATTGCAAAGAGCGGACGTGAAAGAGAAGAAGAGCAGTCAGCTTGAGAGGAAACTCACATCATCTTTAAGGCTGTCCCCAATCATCATTACTTCATTAGATTGAACTTTCCAAGTTGAACAAATGTGCAGCAATGGAGCTGGATCTGGTTTGTATGGACGATATTCTCTGCTCAGTGCAGGAGAAAATTTCACCTGTATCAAAAAGAGATTCTATACTTGAGCTTTATATAGTATACGTAATAAAGACCATGGAACTAAATGTATAAAATGAGCTGAGGTGAAAGATATGTTATAGCAGACATGGTGAGATTTGTCAACCAAAGATGTAAATATCCAGCAAACTTATACCAAGAGACATGATTGCGAAAAAGAACTAGCCTTTTATCCTTTTTCCCTTTAATGTCTTACTGTAATTAAAATGAACTATCTAAAAGCACTAGAGATGAATAGAATATCCTTCTCAAATAAAAAGACACGATCTAAGCAATTTGGCCAGTATCTCTGGCAGACTTCCCCATAAAACCTAATTGCCTTTTTAAAAATAAGTACACTAAACCTGATTGCTTTTACAAAGATATTTTTTATCTTACTTTCTTTTGATCATCACATATCAAGAATCTGTACTGCTAACTGGAAAAGTTTAGTTTTATCATGTATTAAACATAGTTGTGAGCTAAATCATGGAAGAATTGTGAGCTAAATCATGGAGTAGCATACAGCAAGCACCCTTTAGAGAGAATAAATTAGTCTTCCAAGAACCAAAGAGGAAACAGTAATATCCGATTGAACCATACTTCCAGCCTACGACTATTTTGTACAACAACAAGAGAACAATGAGCATTGTAAATGCATGTTTTCCTTTCTCAAGAGATTAACCTTTAGTGAAACTCCTGGAGACTCCTTTTAGACAAAAGCTTCCTTAAACACCAGTAGAATCCACTCAGATTTCAAGCTCCCTTTTTTCATTTCTCTAAAAGTTAGAATTCGAGCTTCTAAGGGGCCAGAAAATTAAGCAGATGACTTTTATTCTTTCATTCTGAAAGATACTAAATAATAGGATGGAAAGGGAAGTTTGTTCACTCATTCTGGTACTCAAGACACAACAATGCATTTTAGATATCCTCCTCTCAGATACATTCACTTCAGAATGAGACCAGTTCTCCCTGAACTGTTATCTGGAAACCTAACAATGACTAATTCTCCCTAAACTGTTTCCCAATCCAAACACCATCTTAAATTTCCAAATAATGAGACACAATATCCGCAGATATTGTCCGTGCAGACTGAAAACAGAAGAGACTGGAAGGCTTGTTCTTTTCCCCTTCTTCTGATTTTATTTAACTGAGAATTCCTCGAAAGCCAGTGGCACACGGTTCAAAACTCGGTGGATAATGGACCTACCCCTCTACCCATCTCCATTTAAATACCAAGCTTTTGTCTGAGGCAAGATTCGAACTTGTGGCGTGTACATAACCCACACATCATATGTTGCATTCGTACCACTAAACCAAAGCCCTGGGGGCCCTACTTCTGAATATTAAAAGGATAAATAAAAATGCTACACATAAGACAGGGGAACAAATTTATTGGAGTATAAAAGACTATATATTGCAGGCTCTGTAGTGTTTTAGTATTATTTCCTCTCTTTTACATTTCAATCAGTGCAGTTTTGCGCCTGAGGTGTTTTCTTTCCAAAATTTCCAGTGTCTGCACAACTTATCCAGAACGCAAACTCCTCTACAATATCACTCATGAGTGGACCCTTCTTTGAGTAAATCCTTACTGGCACTGATAACTGGTGCCCAGTGCTTCCTATTATTTGTCAGGATTTTACATGGCACAATAATTATCTACTCAGACACAGAACTGAAGGTGAGTTTTTTTGAGAAGGGCTGGAGTTGAGCTTGACCAGACAAATCAAGCTCAGTTGAATCAACCAACTATTCTTATATCTTAGAAAGTAAATGGACACCTAAATGCTGAAAAGAGGTGTTATCTCAAAAGAAAATGCAGTGACTGTTTTGCAGTTGCAAGACTACTAAAAAAGCAAGCGAAAAATTGGATTTAAGAGCTGTGGAGTGAACAGTGACTGATCCTTATGACTTTTCAAAACAATTTGCGTTGGTTTATAACGTGTGGACTACCTACAGCGGACCCAAGCAGATACAAGATCAAGAAGACAATTTAACCTTTCAGGGTTCTTTTCTCAATTTTGATGAAAAATGAATTCACTACAACTTCACGCATATTTCTGTTTATTTTACTAGGTTTGCGTGCTCTTTTCATGAAAAATGTCTCTTATTTTTCTTTTAGTTATCATTTTCAGATTCCGTCATATAGTTCCCTTAATTTTTGCTCTCCGTGTTACATGTTTCAGCTACATGAAATTCCACATTATGTTACAAAAAATGTCTTAGATTATCTTTTAAATCTTTGTTCAGCCACAAGATGGATCCTGTAAAGAAATGAATTGAGCATGCTATCATGCTTCTCGTAAGCTCAGAAACTGTCTTTACCTCCTTCACCTAAATGGCACTAGAGCTTAAAGCAACATAATTGTGAGGGAAACCAACATCCTCTAGTTGAGCTGCCCTTCTCTATTTGACTATAACAAACGTACAGATTCTCCACCACACTGTTTGCGCAAATATCCACCTTTAGCAGCTCATGATCCTCTGACTGATAATGAGTGAAGAAGAAAATTTTAATCTTGAACATCCATTCTGTTTTCCTATTTGCCTTTATTTCACAAACTAAAGAAACTAAAGCGTACGAAAGAAATATATTCTTCCTCTTCCTTCTCCTATGCAGTGACGATTCTTGTTTCATCCCTATATAGAACTAGCATTTTTTTCTGGAAAGTCCAATTACCTTTGCTCACTAACTTCAGCAATTGTTCACTAACTTCAGCAAACAATATCAACATATAACTCATGCCAAAACAATTATTTTACTGTATATATTTAACTGAAAAGGGAAAAAACTTACTCCAAAACGTTCATGAAACAAGTCGACTGCATCTTTGACATTTCTAGTGATTAATCCCCTCCTGAAATAGAATTCACAAAAACAATTAAATTATTCTCTAACGAAGAGCCAGAAACATCTAAACTGTGAAATAACAAATTCTTCTTCTAGTACATTGAGTCAGTATCAGTACTTTTCAATAGGAGGGAAGCATACATCAAATCTGTCCAGTATCGCTAATACAGAAACGCGAACTGTTTCCTTGAATAAGCCATTTCTCTCATCAAATCAAAAGTGTGGTCCAAGGGAATCCATCAGCAGTGAAAGGCATAAAATAATGAGAGTGAAGGCGGAAAGGCGGAAAGGCGGAAGGGCATAAAATAATGTAAGATGCCTTTGACAGATATTAGCAAAATTAAAAATCTCACGAGTATAGCATTAAGTAACTAGAGAATTAAGCTTGATAAGTTTTCCAACACCAATTGAACTAATTTGGCTACATCCTCATGACAGTCAAAAGGATTAAAACAGTAAGTGATGCATCCTAAGAGAGTACAAAACAGAAGTCTAAAAGTAAAAGACCACTAAATTGAGGAAAAAAAAGTTCTACGCGTGAGAGGAATGTCAAAAAACTGCCCTGCGAATTATATTGTAGTAAATACTCAAAAAATGGAAAAATAATTTGGCCAATTTGCATATCAGGGCTTTGGTTCACTAGCGAAGGTAGTACAATGAGGAATGTGTAGTAAGCGTTCATCCTGAATAGTGAACGAGGTCTCATATTTGAGTGGAGATGGGTAGAGGAGCAGGTCCATGATCTATCCAGTCAATGTTGGGATTCGGAAACACCGGATTTCTTGGTTTAAAAAGAACTGGCCAATCTGCATACCCTGCATCCTCAAGCAGTCTCATGAAGCATTTTAACTCACAAGTCTCAACCACACCTCAAGATGGGAACTTTTCAAATAATAAGCAAAGTAAAGGATTGAGCAAGAAAGATTAGGCACATTAGACCTTAGGCCATGACATGGACACTATAAAACAGATGGCAAAGTCAAGAGAGAGAGAAAGAGAGGAAAAATAACTACTTTGATGTAGGAAAATGCTCAAACTGGTTACTGCAGAACTGAATAAAGAGAAAAGCTCACGTAGCTCACAAGGAACATTACATCATAAATGAAAATTTAGTGGGAGCTCCCTTTCCTTCCTTAAGGTACAAGCTTAATTCTCACCCAACTCTCCCTTTCCATTCCCAACTATGCACCACTACCCCCTCTACATGAAAACAAAAGAGCAAATGAATTATGTACTTGGGTTCAGCTATATGAATCCTCCATATCTGTTCAAGCCCAACAACAACAACATACTCAGTGTAATCCCACATGTGAGGTCTGGGGAGGATAGAGTGCACCCTACCTCGAGGAGGTAGAGAGACTGCTTCCAAAAGACCCTCAGCTAGAGTACCGCATATCAAAGCAGTTCAAAATACAGAAATAAAGGAGACACAGCAAACAATAGAGATGCTCAAAATAACCTTTAGAAATGCTTGAGTTACCAAACTCTGTAGCTGACTAAGAACAATATATTTACTGCAAGTGACAAAAATCTACAGTTCATAACTCAGTCTTACCAAATATTCCTAGAATCAAGAAAACTACAAAGTTCAGCAGCACCTGAAACCAAAATCAAAATGTCAAAACACCCACAAACTAAAAAAAGACTCAATCTTTACCCCCAAACATAAAAACTACATACAGAAAAATCTTACCAGGCATAATCTGAAGCCGATCAAGACCCTGTTTTTCAAAATCAGCAATAACCTCATACGCCCTACGTTGCTTATCAGGGCTCCAACTTTCAATGTGGTGCAAAATATCAATGCCAGAAGGGTTCTTGGATTTAACAGCAAGGTACTCATCATCACCCAGAACAGCCCTGTACATGGCCTGAAAATCAATAACAGGGACCGTTAGGGTTCCGTCCATGTCAAATACAATACCCTTTAAACAGGGTTTTGAAGAAAGAGAAATTGAAGTAGATGAAGCCATTGTTGTTGAAGAAGAAAAAAAAGTTCGTGGATGGAAAAAAAGGGAAGCTTTGGAAAGAAGAAACTGCATTTATTTATATATTTTAGAGATAATGGAGTAATGATGGAGAGAGGTTTTAATGGATTGTGTGGTTTTAGGAAAGAAAGAAAACAAGTGGCACTGATCAGTGGAAAGTGAAAAAAGGGAACTTTTTAAGGTTTGGTTTGTTGGAGAAGAAGACAAGATTGTCATTAAAAAAAAAACTCCGTCCAGGATTCGAAGAAGGGTTCGACCATTAAACTTATTGTTCATAGTCTTATTTTACGTTTTTACTAGAGACTGCTTCCAAACCTGATGCAAATGAGTGTTTTTATGATTTTTGGTGAATAAAAGAGAAAATGATAAAAATGGTAGTTTGTGTTTGGGAGTAGATTTTGATCCTTTGTTTCTTCAAAGCTAAGCACTTATAATCTCTGTCAAATATTTAGTAACAAATTTTATATGTTAAATTTGACAAAAAATGTTTAAAAAAAGGTTTAATCGAAAATATTACTAGAAAAGTTTCATCGAATTTTAAAAATTGCAATACAAAAAGTTATACCAGACATTAAAAGAAAATCTTAATAGCTCAGTTTGTTCACTTTCTAAACTCCTACCTTATTTAGCAAGGATTATATTTCAAAATTGCATCCAAAAACCTCCAACTCTAAAAAGAAACAATTTTTTTTGCAAAAATGACAAAAAAGTATACCTCCCAATGTGAATTTCCACTATTTTATTTTTTTTTACATTTCTCATCAAATCTAATAAAGAGAGAGTTCGTTAAATTTCTGACAAAAATCAAAAGTGTTAATTTTGACGAATTCAAAGGACTATAAGTGTTTAGATCGATACATACTTTGAGAGCTATTTTAAATCTACTTTTAAATATATGAGATCATCTTATCATTTTTTTCGTTAATATAAAGATGAAATATTTTTCTTTCTTTCTTGTAAAATTTAAAGATGCAACTAATTTTTCTTTAGCGTAATACATAAATATGTCCTTTAATTTAACGTTAGTTAATATCTACGTACGTCAACTTTAAGTCTGCACAAATAGATGACACGTTTATATATTATGCCAATTTTCTTTTTTTCGGATTGAGTGAGAGGGTCTCATTATTCATTCCGAAGACTAAAGGAGGTGTATATGTAACTATCAAAAACTAGAGTGGATGTATTTGTAATTTACCAAAAGAAATATAATCGAAAAGGGTAAAGCCCTAAATGCTTGTCGTTAAACCCTGTTTCTCCTTTTTGTAAGAGAAATTTTGAACTCTCTGTAGCAATGGCTTCTCAAATTTCAGATAAGAAGAGAACAAAGAAGACAAAGAAACGAAGCAGAGTTGAATCAGAAGAATTGGAGCGAATCAACTCACTAAATTGGAACCCAACACTTACAGAGAAAGATGATGCTTTCTCCTTCCTTATTGGCTCCAACGAGCTTGAAGGAGGTTTCTTCTTCTTTTTTTCTGTCTTTTTGCATTGAATCAGCTGTATTGTTCTTTTCTGATAGTTTTTGAGAAACCCCTTAATTGGATATGGATGTTATTGTATAAAGTTGAAGTTTTAGCAACAATGTAAAGATTGGATTTTTAGCTTATTTTTCTGCCCTTTTGCTTTGAATCAGCTGTATGGTTCTTTTCTGATAGTTTTTTAAAAAACCCACAATTGGATAGGGATTGTTATTGTATAAAGTTGAAGTTTTAGCAAAAATATAAAGATTGGATTTTTAGCTTATTTTTCTGCCCTTTTGCATTGGATCAGCTGTATGGTTCTTTGTCTGATAGTTTTTGAGAAACCCCACAATTGGATAGGGATGTTATTGTATAAAGTTGAAGTTTTTAGCTTATTTTTCTGCCCTTTTGCATTGGATCAGCTGTATTGTTCTTCTCTGATAGTTTTTGAGAAAACCCACAATTGGATAAAGTTAAAGTTTTAGCAACAGTTTAAAGATTGAATTTTTAGCTTATTGTCTCTTGGGAAGATTAGTAATTTAGTTCAAATAGGATTCAAGGAGCTCTATGGAGGTTTATTTTCTGGCCTTTTGCATTGAATCAGTTGAATTGTTCTTTTCTGATAGTTTTAGAGAAAACCCTTAATTGGATAGAGTTGAAGTTTTAGCAACAGTATAAAGATTGGATTTTTAGCTTATTGTCTCTTGGGGAAGCTAAATAATTTAGTTCAAATTATATTCAAGGAGTTTGAAGGAAGCCACTTTGTTTCTCCCCTTTTGCATTAACATCTTTTAGGATCAGGTGAATTTTTAGGGAGTTTAGAGAAAGTTCACTATTGAATACAAATTCTTATTGGATAACATTGACACTTTTAGCATGTTTGCTCTTGGTGTCAAATAAAAAATCTAATTTATGTGAAAGATGGAATATTTAGCCTATATTATGGACCCAAACAGAACATTTATGATATGGAGGATTCATATGCCAACGCCAGCTAGCTTGTGGTTGAGGTGTAGTTATTATTGCTGTTGTATTCTCTTGGCAGATAAAAGATCCATATTATAGCCTTTTATCTGTTGGAAATTATTAAAAGCAACTTTTTTTGAGAGGTTATGTAGCGAATTTAAGAAAATGCAGATCCTAGGAGATTGCAAACCTTAACATAATAATAGCTGTTTGGTTTGTAAGCTTTCTTAAACTCTGGGTATTTTTGTGTTTGTCATTAAGCTTTCTTGTGTTCTGTTGATTTTTTCCTGTTGTTAGTTAAAACCTATGTGTTTGTTGAGCACAAATAATTTTGGGTTCGAAGGACTGATACAGGTTTGGTTGTTTGAGTGTAGGTTTTTTATGTCTTGAAGAGATCGATGAATCAGAGTACAATTTGGGTATTGCCAAATCAAGTGGAGGAAGTGAAGAAAAGGGGAAGACAAAAGCGAAGAAACAGAAAGTAGAGACCAAAAATGAGGAATTGGACGGTGAAGCTAAGGGTGAGAGTGAAGAGGATATTGAGGAGGTGGAAAAGGAAATGAAACAAAAGAAGAAAAAGAAGAAGAAGAAAAAGAAAAAGAAAGATAAGATCAATAAAGATGCTGTAAACGAAGCTGAAGGAAATGAAGAGTCACCAGCTGGTTAGTGTTGCATTAAAATTTGATATTTTCCTTTTTGTAAAGGTTTTTCAATTTTAAAGTTTAGTATAATGCTAACTTGTTCTTTCATTGAGTCTCTGGATATTTTTATAACTTCTGAAATTCTGTTATCCGTCAGTTAACTTCAAGTTCAATGTCGATGCATAACAACCTTTAATCACATTGGCGAATTTTCAATAATTTCATTGTTAGTTAGGTATTTTACTGGATGTCAATGCATTTATGTCTTGACCTATTGTTTCACTAAGCTATGTTCTGTGTTTTGGGTTCTTGGAATGGCTTTGTAAGTGATATATTTTGTATCAGTTGAATTCAGTTCCAGTAATAAAATAGAAATTTTACCTCTGCTTGAATGTTGGAAGAATGCAGGATAAATGCAAAGAGTCAGACCAGAAGAATATGTGATTCTTTTTCTAAATGTATTTGCCATTCATCAGGTTTCTAATTGTTATAAATATAAAAGAAAAACAAGAGGCATACTTTCTTATACTTGCTATTCCTACAAGTTCTTCTAAAAATTCTACTGCTGCGAGTGGTGCTCACAAGCTTTTGACCTACTTCTGCTTAACTGCTTTAATATATGGGGAATGTTAACTTGCACAAGTTTGGAGTAGAACGATTAATCTTTATTGGAAAAGAAACTGGTGAGTTAATGCTATGTCGATATAGTCCTTAATTACTCTTTCTGAACAACTGACTAGTGCCTTGTCCATTCGTTTTGTCATTGCAACATGATCTCACGTTGAAGACTTCACTTATGATTTGGTATTAATTCTTGTTTTGAAATTTGACTTGAAACAGTCACTGGTGGAAACGATGATCAAGAACAAGATTCAGTAGATGAAACTGAATATTATGCATGGAATGAACTGAGACTTCATCCACTGCTCATGAAATCGATATACGCACTCAAGTTCAAAGAACCCACACCAATACAGAAAGCATGCATTCCTGCAGGTGCTCACCAAGGAAAGGTTGGTTATGTGATAAAAATCAAGGTATTTCACTGGAGATGATGTCATATACAAAGATATTTATGCTGGTTGGTTTGTGTGCAAGGATGTTGTTGGTGCTGCAGAGACAGGTTCAGGGAAAACACTAGCATTTGGTCTACCCATTCTTCAACGTCTGCTTGAGGAGCGAGAAAAGGCCGAAAGACAGCTTCCAGAAAATGGAGAATTGGATGAAAAAGTTGCCCCGACAGGTCTCCTCCGCGCTCTAATTATTACTCCTACAAGAGAGCTTGCCCTTCAGGTGATGATTCTCATATTACAACTGTTTTTGTTATTTCAAAATAATAAGCTGATATCTTGTCATCCATTTAGATTTTGTTCGAAACAAAGTAGTAGGAGGTCCTGTCAAGAAGTTTGTATTTATACCAAGACACCTGTAATGGAATGTATGCATTTGTTTATATATATTTAAACACACCAACTAAGTTGTGCGAACTCTTCACTTTTGATGCAGCACCCGTGTCGGATTCTCCAAAAATACTCTACTTTTGGAGAATCCGACACGCACCCGCTGACATTTTTGAAGAGTTCGAGCAACATAGCACACCAATATACACACACGCGCGCGCATATGTATGTCGCTTCATCAAAAAAAATTAAATATATGTATGCATGTCTCTGCCCCCAAATGCTTGTCCAAAATATGTATAGTTGTAGAAAAGCAGCTGCTTGGCAACTTTTTCCTTCTGGGTTTCACGCTGTTGGCGGCAAGCATTGCCAAGTAATCTCCCAGGTATCTAGGTGATAATGTCACAGAAACAAAAATGTATTGATGCTGAGGCTTACTCTGAGTTGCATCAAGTTCAGGATATTATTTCCTGTAGTCCCCCTTGTCCAACCAACACTAGGGGGGAAAAACAGAAAAAAAGGAAGAGAATATATGCTTAACTTATGGTTTATTATGTTAAGTTTGCGCGTTCCTAACTTCCTATTTGGTGCTACTTTACTGTTTAAGTCCTTCAGAATGGAATGTGACTTCATGTTTTATTTGCATTGTATTTCTTGTTAGCGTAGTTGGATTTTCCTTTTGTTATTCAATATTTTTTGCCCAGCCAGTGCTATCTATATCTTTAGACTTGGCTGGGGTGCTGGGTTAGTTCACTACAACTCATTTTGATTGCACATTGAGGGGCTTCTCATTTGCAGTTTCTTGCCCATCCTTTATTTCTTTTTAAATTTCTATTGATTTCTTCTCTCCAGGTCACTGATCATCTGAAGGAAGCAGCAAGACATTCCAATTTTAGGGTTGTCCCTATTGTTGGTGGAATGTCAAGTGAAAAACAAGAAAGACTTTTGAAAACAAGACCTGAAATTGTTGTTGGAACTCCGGGGAGGCTTTGGGAGCTTATGTCTGGTGGTGAAACTCATCTCGTGGAGGTTAGTGGCAATTTATGACCCATGAAAGGCTTGTTTCACAAGGCGACTCTTCATATGTCTCCCTTGTTCCAGCCTAAAGGAAAAAGGAGGGAGAGAAAGGAAAAAAGAGAATGATCTTTTGGCTAAGCAGGCAAAGGATAGAGAGAGTTGATTCTGCCTCTTAATCTATGAAATAGATTTTTGTATGACCTGTTCTTTTCATGATAGAAAACTATTTATGTTAGTGTACAGTGGATGATATTAATTTCTTTTTTGCTTCTGCAGTTGCACTCGCTGTCATTTTTTGTGCTGGATGAGGCCGATCGGATGATAGAAAATGGCCATTTCCACGAGTTGCAGTCTATAGTTGACATGCTTCCTTTGGCTAGTAAATCAACTGATGACGATGCTCAGAAATCAGAAAATTGTGAAACAGTTTCCAGTGTCCAAAGAAAGAAAAGGCAAACATTTGTGTTTTCTGCAACCATTGCTTTGTCTGCCGATTTCAGGAAGAAGCTAAAGCGTGGATCACAAAAATCAAAAGCTAACGATGAGTTGAATTCAATAGAAACTCTGTCTGAGAGAGCAGGAATGAGGGCAGATGCGGCAATCATTGATCTGACTAATGCATCAATTCTAGCCAACAAGCTTGAGGAGTCGTTTATAGAGTAAGTATCTTGTTTTTTCTTTTGAAAATAATTTGTGCCAACTTTACTGACATTGGCTTAACATCACCTCATCTTTCTATACACATGTTTCCAATTAATTTTGTGCTTATGTGCTGGTGAAGTTTAATCTTTGCCCAGAGTTCGCAAATTTTGTATATATTTCGTCTGAGATACCCTTTCCTTTAAATTGCTATAGTTTTATATTAAACTGAAGCTTCGCACATATTTCTGCTGCCGTAAATATGTACTTGTTTTCACCATGCATTCTAACCTGGTGTGGAATCGATCATTCCATTGTTGGGTTACAGCTGCAGGGAAGAAGATAAAGATGGGTATTTGTATTACATTTTGAGTGTTCATGGACAAGGTCGGACAATTATCTTCTGTACGTCCATTGCAGCTTTACGCCATATCTCCTCCCTCTTGCGCATCCTTGGTGTCAATGTCTGGACACTTCATGCCCAGATGCAGCAGAGAGCTCGACTTAAGGTCACTTTTATGATTTCTTTTCCATATTAGATTATGCTCCATTTTCTTTACTTTCAAATTGTCGGGTAATTCTTTCGTGGAGAAAAGGAGATGTTCAGTCCTGTGCCTCTTGATTGGTACACCAATGATCTGTTCACGAATTATTTATAACCTGTTTGGATGGACTTATAACTTATGGCTATAAGCCAAAAGTCATAAGTTAGGATTTCTATGACTACAGTCTTGACATTTTATCCACTTGCTATGAGATTGTTTCATTCTCTAATTGAGAAGAGAAAAGATGTCACTTTGTTCCATCTTGTCCAATCGTCGCATCAATGTGCTTTTCCTACTCACGAACACGGAACTACTGAACATGTGCTTTACTTTATGTTCTGTTCCCTTTTTTTTCTTAGCCATTTTTTTCAATGCAGGCAATTGACCGGTTTCGGGGACACGAGCATGGTATACTCATTGCTACAGATGTTGCAGCCAGAGGTTTGGATATTCCTGGTGTTCGAACTGTCATTCACTATCAGCTACCTCATTCAGCTGAAGTAAGTTTGTAATGTGCCTTCTCTTTGGTAGCTTGTTACAATGTTCACAATTTCAATCTATGAAAATTGTTGTGCAGGTTTACGTTCATAGAAGTGGAAGAACCGCTAGGGCTCATTCTGATGGGTGTAGCATTGCTCTAATCACACCAAATGATACCTCAAAGTTTGCTGCTTTATGCAAGTCATTTTCAAAGGTAATCTTCGAATAGCCACTGGAAGGAGCAAATTCTCATTAGATGGATACATATCCTCTGTAAATGAGCGCAAGGGAGGAAACCATTCAGTTTGGAAGTTGACTCGATACAAATAGATTTTTTAACATATGATTACTTCCTTTTAGATTTTTAACTTTTGTGATTATTTCGTTCTATATTCTATATACAAAATGATTTGATGAAGCAGTGACATTATTTTTCTCTAAGCAGACAGCTTCTGGCTTCTCTTTTCCTGACGTTTTTAGAGTTTCTTGCTTCTATCATTTCTCGGTTGGTCAATTGTAGCTGTATGCTTAACTTGGTTGACACTCATTTCAAGACATTATTTTTTCTCCCTCCTGTCTTTACATTTATACTCTTTGTTTTATTTTTTATGAAGGCTCTATTTGAGTAGCAAATTTTTTTTGCACTTATGGATACTGTTGTTATTTCCAGGATAACTTCCAGCGGTTTCCTTTAGAAATGTCATACATGCCTGAAGTTATGAAGCGATTATCCCTTGCACGTCAAATAGACAAGATTTCGCGAAAGGACTCTCAGGTGATTCTGGTCCTATGTATCTGAGTGTTAAAATGCTTCTTCCTATGTCATGGTTATGAGTCTGTGTGACCAATCTAACTCTGATGATTGTAATGCATTTTTCTTGATAATGCCATTTACTTTACCCTTCAGAAGCCTCTTTTGTTCTTAAGCAGGTAATGTTCTTCACTATAGTCTGCTAAATCAAAAAATGTAGCTTTTGACCAGTGAAAGATTTCATCTTGTTTTTCCATGTACTTCTTATTAGCATCACTTTATTGTACACTGAATTCCTCCTCCTTATATTTTTGGACATACGAACTTGGTTACTAGACAATTAGTAATTTCTTTTTAGGAAGCATGTTGCATAGGGATATTTCCTTTCGTGGTTAAAAAATAGTTAAGATACTATTATTCCTCCTTTATAATTGTTTTGCTAAGAAGAATCTAGCACAATTAGTTTACCTTATTGGTTTATCTTTTCTTTTGGGACAAATTAACATGGTTATGATACAATAAGTAGTTTTCCTTTTAGAAATCTTATTCCATTCTGCTTTAAATTCCATACAGAGCTTAAAAAGAAGGATTTTTTGGTAGAATTTAGTGAAGTATTTTTTCTTAGCTTAAAAAGAAGGATTTTTTGGTAGAATTTAGTGAAGTATTTTTTCTTTCTTTTGGGATTTGTACCATATATGTTAGGAGAAAAAAACACTCTTAGTTGGTCATTCCTTTAGTAGTTGGAAACTTCTCCCTTATTGTTTTCCTTACAAAATTGTTTACTAACTTATCTGTATTAACCCAAAACGAGGAATAGCTTAGTGGTAACTGGTAAGGACCCTCCACCTCCAACCTTATGGTTGGGATTTCGTGTCACCAAGGGAGCAAAGTAGGAAATAGCCACTGATGGGCCCTGCCCTTGGGTTTCGGGTTTCAGAAGGTGTGGGCTTTAAGCAACATCCATCAAGATGCTTCACCAAGCTAGTTGGGGATCAGCTAATACAAATTCGCCCTATTTGATGGGTGGTGTTCACAATTTAAAGGAAAATAACCTATTTAGCAAACTGTTTTAGTCTCCAGCGAGTAACTTGATCTTAAAGTTCCAGAATATTGTTTCCTCTGTTCGCCGCTTGTAACTTGTGTTCAGATTTATACATTTGGTTCATTGTTAGTTTCCTTTTTTTTTTTTCAGGACAAGGCCAAGAAAAATTGGCTTGAGCGAAGTGCTGAATTAATGGAACTAGTTTTGGAAGATAATGATAGTGAGGAGGAAAGAGTGAACAATCATAAGCGAAAGAAAGCCACGTCTGCTCAACTAACCAATCTACAAGAGGTCATTCTGATTATGAAATTTCTGATATTAATATCTAAAAAGAGGGCAGCCCGGTGCAGTAAGCTCCTGCTATGTGCAGGGTCCAGAAAGCGTCGGGCCACTTTGGGTCTTAAGACTCTTATGTACACTGAAAATATTTAACTTTTTTTTAAACTGCAGGAACTAAAAAGTCTTCTTTCACGGCCATTGCAACCCAAAACATTCTCAAAACGCTACTTGGCTGGGGTGAGTTCTTGCAGTAATGTGATGTTTCTCGGAATGACTGTTTTTCCTCCCAAAGCCATCCTTCTGTATATAGCTATTGTTTCTTTCCAAGCTACGTGGTACAAGTAATGAATAACATAATCATTTTCTTTGGGGGGTTTGATGACACTAATTTAGGACGCACGCATCTCTTCGCGTGTTAGTCTAAAGGTTTTGTGTTTCTTTTCAGGCTGGTGTTTCACCTCTCCTTCAGAACCAGCTGGAGGAATTAGCTAGACAGAAAAATTCAAATAATTCCGGAGATGTTAAAAGGAAGAAAATGATTGTCATTGGTCAGGATTGCGTCGAGCCCCTCCAGGCACTTAGGAGTGCTGGTCCAGAGGTAATATAGAAGTAGTCGTTTATATATGTACTATCTCAACAATAGGTCGTTAATGCTACTTCGTTCCTAAACTCTGCCTATTATGCGCCTTTTACACTCGCAGAGTAAGTTGAATCTGAAGGATATGGCTGAAAAGCGGAGAGATATGACCGCGTTAAGGAGAAAGAGAAAAGAAACCAAAAAACGTATTCCCCTTGCCGCTCTCTGATCATTATCATTGACATCTTCTGTTTGCCTTATATCTTCCAACATTAGTTCTTCTTATCTCTGTCCTGTTTCTTTTTCACAGGTTTGCGTGAACAACGACGAAAACAGAAGAAAAAGCTTCAAGGAAAAGAGTGATTATTTATCTATTCTCTCAGAGGATTCGAACTCGGGTATAGATTCTCTATGCTCATGTAAACGACTATGACGAAATTCGATAACTATAGATCACTCAGCCAATTTTGTAGTTTACAGCTTTAAGTTAAATAGGCCAAATCATGTTGTATAGACTAGGTATCTGATAAATGGATTTGAAATCAAATACTCAGTGAGATGTACAAGAGGAACTTCATCCTCATGCCAAGTTCTTGAATTTATTTTCTTGAGGTAAAAAAGATTTTCTTGCATGTGTTATTTCAGTTTAGATGATTTGGTGAGTGCAAATTTCGAGGCGAGGGTGTATCAGAAATAACTTATATTACCTCACAAAGGTAAGGGTGTTGTCTGTGTATGTTTTACCCTTCCCAAACTAGAGGTGACAATATTAGCTCATAAAATCATAACTCGTTCAATTTGTTCATGTTTATGCTGATTATTGAACCGTCCATTTATTAAATTAGCTCAGTCGATTGCAGTTCATCAAAGTTTGGGTTGAAATCTAGCGCCAATTGATTTCATGAGAAATTTTATCAAAATATTTTTAAAAAGGCATTGTTTTATTTGATATGTTATACATAGTTATAATAATGAAAAATAATTTTATAAGATACTAAAAAAGTTACATATAAAAAAAACAAATAAAGTATATAAAATTTAGTAAAAGTTGGATGAGTTGGGTTATGACCTGTAATTTAGTTCATTGCAGTTCAATTAATTTTTAAGCGGGTTAATAACCTACTCATTTTGTTAACTCAGCCTATCATAGCCCGTTCAAATTCAGTCTAATCCATTCATTTGCCTCCTAGTTTGGTGATAATAATGGTGATGGTGAACAAAAATTTCCTAAAATTTACTCTCATTTTTTTAATTTCTCATTCGATGTCCATTGAACATCTACCTACTTATTATATACTTTTAGAAAGATTGAATATCCATCTTTTTGAACTTTCCATAAATAAAAAAGAAACATGTACTTGCTTTACTTTTTAGTGTTTTCCCCTCTTTTTTGCAAATTCGTTCTCTTTTTTTATTTTATTCAAACTTGATTTTTTTTCCTTGTTTTTATAATTTTCCCTTTTTGGTTGGTGGTGTTGGGTTGGGAAAGGGAAATATAATTTTTTAAGTATCTAATAAAAGAACTATTTTAAACAAATATTTTTGATAAAGTTTCATGAATCAAATTGGACTACATATCAATTCAATTTTTAGAGAGAATTTTAAATGAATGATATCGCACAAGTCAAATTAGACTGCATAAATAAATAAATCAATTAACGGATAGGAAATGGCTGCAATATGTTTTCATAGGTTAATTTTGTCATCAACTACGGGAACTTAATTTCAGTCAACTCTCGTGTATTTTCACGGTTCAATATACAAAATCACTAGTCTTATAATTTTGACCATCTCATCTTTTACGTTCATATGGCCTAGTGATTAATAAAATATTAGAAAAATTATGAGATTTTAAATTTAAATTCTTATAGAGATAAAAATATGAGAATTTCTTCCTATCTAATCTTGATTGAAAAAATATCAAGTACTCGTTAAAATAATTAAGATGCGTACAAATTGACACTAATATCATTGTAGTAAGAAAACAAATTATCTCTGGAAACTGTATTTTTTTTTAAAATATTGGTGACTGTTGATTGATGTCATTTGATGTCACGTAACACATTAATTAACAAGTAGATGTTGCTATTAAATTTAATTAAATGCAATCGATTCAACGTTGACTACCTTGTAATTAACTTAATACTATTGACTAGATATGATATTTTTAACGTAAATGTACATTCACATTTTTATACATATACATAAATTCATAGCAATTAACTAACATTGACTAGTTCCCTTCCTCTTTCATTCAGCCACTTCTGGTGGTCCATTAAGAAAAAGCAACACCGCGTGTATTGGTCAATAAAGTGAGTTAAAATTTATGTGCTAAATGAAAGCAAAAATATAGGGTGATTTTTCTTCATTTTTCCAAAATTTAGTGAACAGAATAACTCAATTCATGTGTTGGTACGAAGTAACAGATATCTCATGGAATTAATCGAGATCCGCACACCAAGCAGTATGGTCGTTACCTCACTACTAGAAATAAAAGTTTTTTTCATCACGAATCAATTAGAAATTTGTGTTATAGAACAGGATTTTTCCATTCATTTCCTACTAAATCAACTCACTGAGAAAATAGTGAGAAACTTTCTAATTATTTCATATGAAAACATTACTATTTTTTCTTTTTTTTCACCGATTCAATCAAAATATTTATGAGAAGAATATATTAAAATATATTGCTATTTAATTTAGAATAAACAGAAATAAAGAGAGTGACTTGACCTATAGATGCATCATGATTCATGTTGTAGTCCTTTAAAATATTTACATTTTAATTCAAAAAGAAAAAGAAAATAAAAATAACAAGGAAATAAAGATAAATTCTGACTATTTAACTTCTAGACATAAAAGGTATGAGAACTAAAAATATAGATTTTTCAGCAACCATTAAAAATATTTCTATAGTTTCTTTCTCTCCGAGTTGCCTTATAAATAGGGACGAAGCTAGAGCATAGAAAGCGAAATTTAATAATTAGCACATTACTAAAACTTTTTTTTACAAAAGACGAAAGAGAGTGACTTTACCTAAAGATGAACCATGATTCATTTATCTGAATTGGTATTATTACAAGACAGAATGACATGAAAGACCTTTTGTACTTAATTTGGATCAATTAGACTCTTCTGCTTATGACTTTGTCAATTTAACACTTAAATTCGATAAAACTTTGCTTCTAAACCCCTCTATGAGAGATTTTTATCTTAGGCCAATTCGCATGACTAATTGTATCCTTCTCAACTGAAATATCTGGATTAATTTGTACGTTATATGACTCAAATGTGTGACCTAAATTACAAGGAGTCGCTATTGTCTGCGTGCATTGAAATTTCTAGCTTTTAATTACAAAGATATTTTTTGGAGTCATTTGAAGTTTGTCTTCATGTGTCGACTAAGTCTTCTATAGTTTCTTCCTCCCCAAATTGTACTACAAATATGGTAGGAACACTGTTCGATAGAATTCAATAGTTTTTATTTAAAATCAAGTATTTATCTTAAGAAATTCATTTAATATGTATAAATTATTTATTCAGAACGTTCCTACAATGACTCCAAAGAAAAAAAATTCAAAATCGATAAATTTCAAATTTTGACTCCGGCTCTATATCAATACAAACCCAACATAAGTCAACTTAAGCAACCTAGACATTTTTGCCTTCCCCTTAATTAGAGTGTTGTACAATCCAAATGAATTGTCTAGTCCATGGGGTCATCATAACAAGTTGTACTTGCATCAAATTTATTAATATGTTCTATAGGTCTTTAGAAAATTTGTACAACCCAATAGATGGTTCCTTTACTATTCTAAGATCTTCTGAGTACTGACCATGAATAAGTGTGGAATGAATTTATATTATGATTTCTTCATCTTTCATCAGATATCTCGGATTTGAAAGTTTAAATTTAAAAACTCTCGATAGAAAGTAATTTTTTTTTTAATAAACCTTACATGATACAAAACGAAATAATTGTGAGCAAAGGGAATGGCGAACACCAAATAATAAGAAGAAGAAAAAACTTCACTTTGGAAGGTATAGAAGCAATAGTTCATTTTTTTTAAAAAAAAAGTTCTCTCCTTATTGTGTTGTTAGTATAAATACAATCTTTATTTTAATTTTATCTAAATTTTACTGTATTATATCGTAAAAGTCTCATTTTATGTAACGATCGATTTGATGTAATCACGTTATTGCCTTATATATGTTTTTTTTCCTTCTCATTTTGTATGTATTTACTATCTAATAATGATAATTTATCACTTCTCATTTTATGTAACGATCGATTTGATGTAATCACGTTATTGCCTTATATATATATTTTTTTCCTTCTCATCTTGTATGTATTTACTATCTAATAATGATAATTTATCACTTAGCTGCTTTTAGTTCTACCTCGTATCTTACTTTTTTGTAAGTGTGTCTTTTAAATTATTGATATATATATATTCTTTAGTTTGTGATGCAATAAGCACATAGTATCCTGTAACTATCATAAGTACTGGCTATAAGATTCCCAAAATGTCAATGGTATCAGATTAATTATAATTAAAGAACCATTGACATTTTGGGAATCTTATAGCCACTTATGATAATTATAATTCAAGAAATTGTATACGTGTGATTTACAGGTTTGAACATCAAAATTAATAATACCTCATCAAGACTTGATAGATATATCCTCAGAGTATACGTAATTTAGAGTTTGTTATTGTGTTGTTAGTATAAATACAATGTTTATTTTAATTTTATCGAAATTTTATTATATTATATCATATCGTAAAAGTCTCATTTTATGTAACGATCGATTTGATGTAATCACGTTATTGCCTTATATATGTTTTTTTTCCTTCTCATTTTGTATGTATTTACTATCTAATAATGATAATTTATCACTTCTCATTTTAAGTAACGATCGATTTGATGTAATCACGTTATTGCCTTATATATATTTTTTTTCCTTCTCATTTTGTATGTATTTACTATCTAATAATGATAATTTATCACTTAGCTGCTTTAAGTTCTACCTCGTATCTTACTTTTTTTTGTTAGTGCTTTTAAATTATTGATATATATATATATTCTTTAGTTTGTGATGCAATAAGCACATAGTATCCTGTAATTATCATAAGTACTGGCTATAAGATTCCCAAAATGTCAATGGTATCAGATTAATTATAATTAAAGAACCTTTGACATTTTGGGAATCTTATAGCCACTTGTGATAATTATAATTAAAGAAATTGTATACTTGTGATTTACAGGTTTGAACATCAAAATTAATAATACCTCATCAAGACTTGATAGATATATCCTCAGAGTATACGTAATTTAGAGTTTGTTTGACTAGCAATTGATTGATTATGATAATTTCTTCACGTTAGAAGTCGCTTGGTGAGGAGACAAATTATATCATTATATGTAAAGACTAAAGAGTAATAATGCAGATCGATAAATCTGCAAGGGTGATCGAATTGGTTGAGCAGATGATCTCTCTCAAATGGGATTGGAGGTCTCACGAAACTCCCCTTTCTTGGTTGAACTCGTAGCACGCGAAGCTTATCAAGTACAGTGTATCTCTCATTTATGATTTGAAGACTATTATAACAAGGTGTGGAGAGGGTTTTATCGTATGTGTTACGTTTACTTTAAAAATAAAATAAATGTTCGTTTACTATTATGAGGATCATGTTTTGTTATTCAGTTATTTTAATTTATATATTGCTAATCCTATCATCTTATTCATAATTTTTTTACATAAAATAATGCATAATTTTTTATATAACGTATGCAAATATTATTTATATAAAAAACAAAATAGGAACCAATGTGATTCAACCAAACATTGTAATTTCAAAGATTATATTGTTTTTTGTTTTTAATTTCCACCCTATATTCCTATAGGTGCATTAGGATTACGTCTAATCATGATTTTTGTCATGTAAGATTCATTAAAGAGAAAAATACTCTCTATTAAAATTAATTCATATTAAGGGCTCAAACTCGAAATCTCTAACTATAATTGAAAGGACTTTATTCATCCGGCTACAATTCTTATCGATATCAAAGTACAGGTCTCTTAGCTTTAAAAAAAATTTAAAAATTGTTGGCAAAATTGTCAATATCAAGCATAAAACTCTAAACATCTAATAGCATGTGAACCCATGTGACTCAAGAATTTATTTATCATAGTCTTATTTTCACCAAGTATATTCTACCTTTGATTGACCCTAATCATTGACCTATGTATCATTATATTAACTATAATTTTAGAAGAAAAAATAAAGCCTTTTGTCGTTTTTAATTTAGTTTATTCTTCTATAAATAATAAATTGAAGAACAATGAGTCTAGACCATAGAAAAATATTAATAAAAATTGTTAAAGTCTACATCTCTACTAATTTAACTTGTTAGAAGGGTGAAAAAAGTAACCATGTTAAATAAAGGTACGGTATTAAATTATTAATTAAAAAAATGATAGAGTTAACTTTAAATATTTCATGTTAAACGTGCCCCATTGGATATGTGGTAAAAAGAAACTTTAGAGAATGAGCTACAAAGAAACACTAATAATGGTGGACAATTAAAGTTAGCTATAAAACCAACTTACCTTTATAAATATATATAAAAAAAATTAATAATATACTAAATTAATCTACATATCAACAAAATATTTTTAAAAAATATGATGATGGATAGTAATGATGCTATCGATGGTGGTTGTAGGTGTTAATAGGGATGGTGTTGCTAATAGTTAGTGTTGATGACATTACATGTTTCATGGCGATAATTGATGATAAAGGTTGATAGTTATGGAAAATGGAAGTGATAATTAATTAATGATAGTGATTAAAATATATAGTGATACCGTGATTGATTGGTTAATTGTAGAGATATAGTGATTGATACAACGATAATTATGAATGAGGATGCATGGTAATTGTGGGTGATCATACAATAACTCCTATTTCTTAATATTTTAATTTATAATTTCAGAATACATTTTTTTTTGTTAATAAGCTTTGTCCTTTGGTGTGCTAACCTTCCCATATTATTTTTTTATAATGGGGAACTTGAAATATTTTATTTGATGTACATTGTACAGTGTGTATTCTATGTTTAATTTTGAATTTCAAGAAAATCACTGTCACTGTGTGCATAAATAAATCTTAATAATTTGGGTTACTTCATTCTGACATTTGATATCGTAATTAAGAGTTGATTAATTGAGTCTAACGATAAGATTAACTATTATAATGAAAAGGAATATAAGTTATATTTTATTTCATTTGCAAGAGTATCGGGTGTTCTTTTCTAAATATATTTGTCTGTCAAGTCAATTGCAAAATTTATATTTACGTATTGGATTAAATTTAATAGAATTAACATTTTGATCACTTAATTGTTGATAAATTTTAATTATTTTTTTATGATATCTATTTAAGTATATTTCTTTGATTACGTACGTGAAATGTGCATTTTCAATCCATTTTGCTTATATATAAGCACAAATTTCCCAAAGTATAACTCATTTCACCATTTAATTATTCAATTGTTATATCAATATAAATATAACATAGTTCTTATATAAAGGAAAAAAATACTCTAATAATATTTAAAAATTAATTATGTTAAGTCATATATCACAAAAAATCAAAATCAAATGTATTTACAACTGAGGGACCAAAGGTTCTATTATTCATTTCGTATAATATTTTTATTATCGAGAATCTTTAAAGACTAGTAGTGTAATGTTTAAGTATTTAGCATGTACAAACATAGTTTAAAATTTTCAATTTTTCAAATTTTAACTTAAAAACTTATGACCAAATATGAGCAAAGTTATGAAAATGGCATTGAAAAACAAGTTTGAAGCAAATTAAAGAATTCAACTCTACCTTATAATCAAATATTGGTTATGAAATAAAGTGAAAGAGTACAATAACATACCAGTATAATCTCATAAATAAAGTCTAATAAAATGTATTATCAATCTTATTTCTAGTTCGTAAAGCTGTTTTTTTGTAAACGCACTACTCAAGTAACACATGTCAAAACTAAAATTTCTCGTATGAACAAATAGCTCCATATATTTTATCAATATTTGAAACTATTGATGGACAAATCAGCATTTGCAAATATATTTACGTGGAGTTAATATTACAATTTTTTTTTTCTTTATAATATAACTCACATAGTAAGTTATTTAATTTTTCCCTAAAATAAAATAAATAAATAAATAAAGGAAAAGACAATTTTATCCCTTTGATTTGCTCTATATAGTGTCCTCTCAGTCTCACACATTCACCACCTTCAACTTCTAACGAGATTCCCTTGAATTTCTACCCTTCATCTTCCTTACCCCCACCCACCCCCCTCTCTCCACCAACCCCACCCCCACCCCACCCCACCCCACCCCACCCCCCTATGGCTTGTTCCGTCAATACACTCGCTCCGTTCCTCGGTCCCAACACCACCGACGCCGTCGCCGCCGCCGCATACATCTGCAACCAATTTTCCGGTGTATCGGATAAATTCATCGATACCGGCTATGCAATCGACACCACGTATCTCCTCTTCTCCGCTTATCTCGTTTTCTCCATGCAGCTTGGTTTCGCTATGCTTTGCGCGGGCTCTGTCCGCGCAAAGAACACAATGAACATCATGCTTACGAATGTTCTCGATGCTGCTGCTGGTGGACTTTTCTACTATCTATTCGGATTCGCTTTCGCTTGGGGCGGTCCATCTAATGGATTCATCGGCCGTCATTTCTTCGGCCTCAAAGAGATCCCGTCTAATTCATTCGATTACAGTAATTTCCTCTATCAATGGGCTTTCGCCATCGCCGCCGCCGGTATCACCAGCGGTTCAATCGCCGAGAGAACCCAATTTGTTGCCTATTTGATTTATTCCTCTTTTTTAACAGGCTTTGTGTACCCGGTTGTATCTCATTGGTTCTGGTCCCCAGATGGGTGGGCTAGCCCGGGTAATTCAAATCTGTTATTCGGATCCGGTGTTATCGATTTTGCCGGGTCGGGTGTAGTTCATATGGTAGGTGGAATTGCCGGCTTTTATGGAGCTTTAATTGAAGGTCCGAGAATCGGGCGGTTCGATCATACGGGTCGATCCGCTGCGCTACGTGGACATAGCGCATCACTTGTGGTTCTAGGCACCTTTTTATTATGGTTCGGATGGTACGGGTTTAACCCGGGTTCATTTAATAAAATCCTTATTACTTACGACGGTGCAAACGGAGGGTATTATGGTCAATGGAGCGCTGTGGGCCGTACCGCGGTCACAACCACCCTAGCCGGTTGCACCGCTGCCCTAACAACACTTTTCGGTAAGAGAATTCTCTCCGGTCATTGGAACGTGACCGACGTATGTAATGGTTTATTAGGCGGATTTGCAGCAATCACAGGTGGATGTTCAGTCGTAGAGCCATGGGCCGCGATTATATGTGGATTCGTAGCTGCGTTAGTTTTAATCGGTTGTAACATGTTAGCGGAGAAATTAAAATACGACGACCCACTTGAAGCAGCACAATTACATGGGGGTTGTGGTGCATGGGGAATAATATTCACTGGTTTATTTGCTAAAGGGGAATTTGTAGATCAAGTATACCCGGGTAAACCGGGTCGACCTCACGGGTTATTCATGGGTGGTGGAGGAAAACTACTCGGGGCACATATAATCCAGATTCTTGTTATAATCGGGTGGGTCAGCGCTACAATGGGTCCGCTTTTCTATATACTTCACAAGTTCAAGTTGCTCCGGATATCATCCGAAGACGAAATGGCGGGTATGGATCTGACCCGACATGGTGGGTTTGCTTATTATCATGAAGAGGATTCGAAATTAGGAATGCAAATGAGGAGAATTGAACCAACAAGCTCAACTTAGGAAAAAAATGAAAAAAGAAATTATCATTTTATTTTATTTTATTTCTATATATGTACTTTGAATGTTTTCTATTAGAAAATTAAATATTAGGATGTTTGTGAAAAAGAAAAAGAAAAAAAGTGGATTTTTTTAGGGTAAATGGGTGGTTGTGTATGAAGATAATGTGAACATGGACTCTTTTTATTATTATTTTGTAGTTTTCTATCTTTGACTATTAATATGCACTTATCTTTGTACGTATACTTAACTTTTATTATTGGAACCGTCAAGCTTGACTTGTCTTTTCTATTTTACAATTTTTTCTATATTTTTTTGGTTATTGAAGTTTCTTTGACAAAGATGGTAAAGAAAAGGATGGTTGGATCTGTTATTTATGTTGCTCGAACTCTTTAAAATTTTGTGGAAATACTTTATAATTATATACATTGAAAATTTGTGAAACTCTATCAGATGTTCAATTCTAGTTAGGACTCTATAAGTTCAATTCTAGTTGAGACTCTATAAGATGTGTTCAATTTCAATAAGGCTTTTTGGAGCCTATATAAAGGGTATTATATTCACTTGAAAAGACATCTCTAATATTTTTTGCAAATTCACGGAATATTTATAAAGATAAATTTTAAGAAAGTTCAAATCATCTACTTATTAATAAAATATTCATGTTTTTTTCATATTTTACTTGTGGTTGATTTATTTTGTATATGTTTAAAGTTTGTTGCAAACACACTTACTTTAAAAATGACAACAACGCATTGTAATATCATTCCACGAGAGTGAGGTTTGAGGAAAATATTGTATATGCAGATTTTATTCCTGCCTCGTTAAATAGGAGGAGGTTGAAAGAGATAAAGAATGAAAGGTAGAGACGTAAGCAGGGTGGGTAAGAAAGTAAGATTCGAAGGGATCTCCTAGGGTTAAGGGTGACCAAACACTTTATTGTGTGAATGGATGAGAATCTTGTGAATATGCCCAAAAAGATTGGAAAAAGGTGCAATTCATTTAAAAATTGAATTTAATGTAATGTTTTGTCTATGTGTGGGCATGACAAGACAATTAAGACCATTATGGACATTACAAAAGACTTGTCCTTTTTCATGTATTCTTTTTGACAATTGGGTTGGGGTAATGATATTAGTGTACAAGATTTATGAATTTCTTTTTGTGGTAGTGAATCTATAGTAATTTGATATAACAATAATATAGTATTTTTATAAATTGAAAATAAAATTTTTTAATATCATATCATATTCATCTTTAATTGAACAAGGAAAAATTGGATTATTTAAGAAAAAGAGAACCTCTTCTCCAATTGTGAGAGAGAGAAAAAAATACTAATTATCCACACCACATCTAGGGGATATTCGTTTTTGTGAGTGTTTGATCTTGTTTTATTGTGAAATTTGAAAAAAGAAATAATTTTTAAAGTAAAAAATGATATTTGAAATTTGGAATTGTATTGACCATGAATATAAATTAGAGTTGTTTTTTTTTACTTTTTGTAAGTAATTTAAAGTGAACAAAAAAAAGAAGAAGTGAAAACACCTTTTTAATATTTATTTTAAAATTCTTGAAGTTGAATTCAAAATTTTATGATAGACATATTTTTCAAAATTCAACCCCCAAAAAAAAGGTAAAAATTTTCATGACCAAAGAGTCCACTATCAACTTCATCAATTATTAGAAAAACAACTTGCTTTGGCACCCTCCTATTTTGACCAAATCCTAGGACAATCAAAAGAAAATTCTTGTGGTTATTACTTATGTATAAGTATACTTTACTTCAAAGATAATTTGTTCACTTTAATCTGTTCATTATTTTAAGAATAATTTTTATTTTTAATATATTAAGAAAAAAAATATGTTTCCTCTTATTTTACCCTTATAGTAATTGTTTATTTTAAAAAAATACTTTTCAAGATCTAATACTAAACATCAATTAATATGAATATTATGATAAAATTCTCATATCAGTCATTATTTCTTAATTCAAAGAACAAATAAAAGTAAACAAAAATGAAATAACTAACTAATGGAATAATATGTAGACACTGAAATTTTATCGAATTTAAAATGAACCTCTATCGGATGAGTTTAATCAATATTTTTCTAACTCTAAAATCAGGACGATAGAGCCTTTTGAAGGTTATTCTATTATAAATTCTAATTCACACCCATTAAACGAGTACATATTCCATTGAATTGTACTTATAAATCTTAATTAGTAAAATCTCTTCTTTTAATTTATTTTGGTGAATGAACTTATAATAAAAGTCATTCTTCTCATTAATTTTTATCTTTTGAGTTTATAGTCCTTGAGAAAAGGGACTTTAATTAGGTGACTATTTTTTCTTTTGGTGGAATTTGTAAAGCTATTTTTTTTTCCACCCGATATTCAATGCTCACATTGAAGTTTTGATAAATTTCAAATCACGCATTGCAAGATTCATTTGAGGGTGGCGCTCTCAACAAGTTTTTCTTCATAGCCAAGACGAATATTAAGTTTCCTATAAAAAATTTACCTATTATTTTTACTATAATCTAATTTGCAGAAAACTTGTATATTATAAGTGCACAAAATTTAAACTCGATAAATATGTGAAATATTTTCTTTTGGGGACTCGACATATGCCAACATTTTTATAATTATATATGACATGGAAGATACTGAACATTTTGCGTACGTATATATTTTACAAGTTTATACTATTCTTCAATAATTAATAAATTCAGTGGATTTGACTTTATTAATTAGTTGTTGAGCATTACGTTTATAAAAAAACAATAGCCTCAAATGTCAACTACAATATATATATATATTTTTAATAAAAGAACTGCTTTTAAAAACTTTGTACTTAGCAGTACTAAACAGATACTTATTGTTTATTAGCAGCAATACATGAAGTAAGAATTATGTCATCATTCATATAATACATATTAATAAATAAAAGTACCAATTAGCAAAAAGAACTTTCTTTGGAAAGAATTTATCCGTATACAATGTTTATATCAAGTAATTAGTTAATTCACGATATGGGTGTTACATTAATGACAGAGGGCAGATTAATGAGAACGTATCAAGGAAAAATACTGATAAACTTGTAAAAAATGAATGTATATAACGTTTTAGACGAATACGAATTTCCCATCTGAAAGAGAGAAAACAAATAAAAGTCTGGTAAGTCATAACATAAGATACGCAAACTTTTGGACTCGATGATTCGTAACGCAAACGATAAATTTATGATTGGCTAAATTGGACAATGCGTACGTATACGCGGTGAGCTTTGGTCGAGTTTAAATAAGTATTATGTTATAATTAATAATATTTGTCTTCGTTTTCGAATTTAAATTCATAAAGTTAAATCATTAGCATATTCATGGAAAATGATTGGATAAATATTGTTTGGTATACATTACTATCATTCAAGACTTTTATAATTTTGACGAAATGTTTTCGTTGAATATTTCAATCATTCCAGAAAAAAAACAATGAATTAAAAGAACTGTATAACTATAAAGTAGGCTATCTATGGGAAGTGTTCAAAGAGAAAAATATTAATTCGTTTTAATTTATTTGTCTAATTTTAAATTTTGTTATCGTAAATTAATATAAAATATATCAAAATGTCATTTGTTATAGTGATTTTAAACATGACACGTAGAAAGTTAGAGTTAAGGAATTGCCAAAAAAAATTAAAATTGTTCTTTATGAAACAAACTAAAAAAACGTAAGATAAATAAATTGAAACGGAATGAAGTAACGGATTTGGTGATGGGTACGTTATCTAAACAAATTTTTCCCAGAAATTATGGGCCTGTTGAAATTTGTTTGTATTTGCATACATGACCGAATGTGATTGTTTTAGGTACATAAATTATACTAAGATAGAATCACATCGCGAAAGCTAGTTATTAAAATGAGAGTTCAAGACAGATTATTCTCGAAAATGAAGATGTTTTGCTTTTATTTTTTATAGTAAAAATTACATAAATACTATAGAGTTAAAAGCTAATTACATCATACCTCTATTCTTTCTCAAATTACAAAAATCCATTAAAATTATAGAATCGGGGATATATTAGGAAATTTGCGGATACATAACTCACGGGATGTATTCGATGGGAATAGAGATGTATCCAAGAGAAGAGGGATGTATATGAAACTTGTGTGGGGTATAAGGCCCAACATATTTGATACATTGGCCTGGAAGACCCAATATTTGGAGTGGGCCTGGAAGGCCCATTGACCAGGTAGATTTTATTTGTATAAATGGCAAGTCTAAACTTTGGCCAAACGTATATAGTGTATATGTTGGTTATATCTCGATCATATTGATAAATCAGTTAATCGAAGGTATATTATATAACTTCTAATGATCCGCATTTAAAGAATAGTTAAATTTATATGTATATATATAAATATAAACTAATAACATTTGATCATTTTCAGATTCAATTTTAGATATACAAGTCTAAAGCTGAAATCATATATTTAAATTGAATTTTAAATTTTGTTAAAAATTATTCTAAAGGTTTTTGAAGTTAGGCATGAAGATGTGAAGTTTAAATTATTCTTGATTTAATGAAAGGTTTTTCTCTTATTGGCTTATAGATAATGGCTTATTGATTAAAATGACGATTGTGATTATTTTTATTATGGGGTTATCGATTTGAAGTTTTTTCTTAAAGGATAACCGATTATCCAATAATAAATTATATTTATACCATTCAGTATATAAAGTCTTTGATTTAGGGTTTAATTTCATACTTTTAATTCTGGTTGTAGAACACTCAGTTATTCTACAATGTGATGGCGTTTTCTTTTGAGCAAAATGAAATCTGGCAACTCATATGTATGGTTTTGTTGGGTTGTCACCTTGTTTCTAAGTAATCTTGGTTAAATTGATAATCGAACCAATAACAATCAATAACCGATAAGTTAATATCTTAATGGTTCTATAACGAGTTAGCATGTCTACAAACTGATAACCGATAAGGCGAACCGATAAATTTCAAAATCGAACTGAACCGATCGATACGCAACCCTATTGGAGAGGTATTTATGAATCGATTTTTCGTTAAAATCAAAACTAAACTAATTTAATCGAATAAAAGTAATATAATTAAATAAAAATTCCTATTTACAGTTATTTTCTATTTTTAAAACTTCTTCGTTTCTTTCTTCGTCGTCTTCATCGAGAGAGAGAATTTTTCGAACACTGAATCAGATATGGCAGCTCTACAGTACTTGGAATCGCTACGCAATGATCATCCAGAGCTTTCTGATTGGTACACCACGCTTGCAGATCTGTACCAACGCAAGCTCTGGCACCAGCTTTCTCTCAAGCTCGAACAGTTCGTCGCTCTCGCTGTTTTTCAGGTACTTTAACGAATATCTTCCGATTTTATACTTTATTTTGTTGTTTTTAGGGGCTTTTTTGTGATAGATTAGGGGTTTTGCGTGATTTTAGTTTTGGAGATATAGTGATTGATGAGAAAGTTAGGGTTATTTGGTTTAATAAGCTGAAATCTTAAAAAGGAGGGATTTTGATTCTGAAGGGATGGGAATTGTATTGAAAAAGAAAGGATTTTTTGTTGTTGTTGAGTTAGGGATTTGTAATTTTGGTTTTTGTGTTGGGAATTGGGGTTTATGAATATTCTAGGGTTTCAGAGGAGTTGGAAAGGTGGTATCTTGGGGATAAGAGAAGTGAATTGAAGAACAAGAGAACTTTAATTGGAGATTTGTTGCTTTTATTGTTATGATTTTAGGTGGTGATGTGTTGAACTCGAAATATGAGAACTTTGAATTAGCTTAGTTATAAGTAGCAATCAGAATTGCTTTGGGATTATGGTTCCCGCGACATACATCATTTTATGTGCAGCTGGAGTTATGTGTCTGCATTTCTATGTTGCTTGCCAGTGTTATTCCACAAGTGAGGCTTAAAGAGGGTAGAGTGTATGCAGAGTCGCAGACCTTATCCCTACCTTGGGAGGTAGAGAGGTTTCCGATAGACAGTCAAAAAAAATTATACAGTTCATCAAGTTTAAATCATCTGAATGATACTTCTTCAAATAATTCTAAAAAGTTTTCTGCAAATCTTTTCAGTTTCACTTATCCTTTGCACACAAGTTATTGAAGGATAAATTGAGTTCTCTGAGTAGGTGTATGCTCAGGGCTGTAGATGTTCTTGAATCTTGCTATGTAGTCGTGGAAATATGTGCCCATATAGCATAGTAAATGTGGTGTTTTTATTCTGTTCCTCATTATCTAACTGCACCTTGTTAAATTGCATATGCTTGATTCTCAGTCACCATAGTTACAGTAGTTGTCTTTTATTGTGTTGTGGCAGATCTAATGCCTTTCGTTTTGTTTTCTTATTTGTTCTTAGGCTGGTGACACACTGATACAGCTGTATCACAATTTCATCACTGATTTTGAGACAAAGATCAATCTACTGAAGCTTGCACATTTCGCTGTAATCGTCTCTCGGCAATACTCGGAGAAAGAGGCTGCAATAGGTTATCTGGAAGGAGTAGCTGAGAAACTCCAAAATACTAAAGAGACAAGGATAGAGGAGCCGATACTTTATATTAAGTTGCAGATTGCCCTATTTAAGCTTGAACAAGGGGATCAAAAAGAGTGCAAGAAGCTTCTAGAACAGGGGAATGCTACACTTGACAGCATGACCGATGTTGACCCCTCTGTTTATGCCAGTTACTATTGGGTTTCATCTCAGTATCATAAAACGCGGCAGGAGTTTGCAGAGTTTTACAAAAGTGCTCTCCTCTATCTTGCATACATTTCAGTGGATTCTCTTTCGGAGTCATTCAAGCTGGTATGTTGCCATTTAATTTTCTGCCTTTTATCCAAAGAACGATCTAGGAATTTCTTGGTTATGTCTAGCAGATCTCTGACCTTTATATGTTGGTCTCTCTTGCCTTAGTACTGTTGGTAATATATCTCTTTGCACAGAAGCCCTAACATTGACAATTTCAAAAAAAGAAAAGAAGTCTTAACATTGAATAAGGTCTAAAATGGGGTGTACTGTTGGCATCATGAAGAAGGTTGATAAGAAATGTTGCTAGTAGATATCTGTGATAAAAATATAGGTATGTTTTTAAAATTTATTTATGCTCCTTGTATTATATACTACTTGGTATCCCAAAGAGATGTGAATCTTTGACATAAAGTCTGTTAAGCTGTTAATTTATTTATTTTTTAATTTGTGTGCATTTCATTGTGACAAATTATTTAGTATTGGATAAATTGGTCTGAAACTCTGAATAGAGCAAACTGGATTATGGGGGATTCTTTTAACGCTTTTGGGTAGGATTTTTTCATACCTGGAAATCTGGAAATTCTTTCTGTAACTTCAGTCTTTTTAAGAAAATGCATCTGAAATTGGTTGAGTGTCAATATATTCGAGATTTTTTATTTTATGTAATTGTTTCTTCTATCTTGTCTAGGATTTGGCATTTGATTTGTCCTTGTCAGCATTACTGGGAGACAACGTATACAATTTTGGGGAGCTGCTTGCTCATCCTATTGTAAGTTCTTTATTTTTCTTTTATTTGGATAAATCAAAATCTTCTATTGAATGTCATACAAAGTTGATGTCATGCATAGAAGAAATTTCTATGGAAGCCATCCATCTATGGATGTTTATACAACTGAAACAAAAGTTTGGTTAAAATTTCCAGAGTGGTCTCCCTACTATTCTCAAAAATTGTAGGTTGTAATACAATTGTTGTTGTTTTCTTTGCTTCCAAAGCATCCTGTAAAGCTTCTTTGCTGTGATGTGGCTAAGCTGCCCATTCTAGGAATTAGCATTGCTGTCTTCGTTGTTGCTAGCTTTGTATAGACTTATCTTGTGTTGTCATTTTTGCTGGAATGAGATCTTGTTAGGATTATAATAGCAAGCTTTTACTGTTGATGTGGTCCCACCAATTCCCTTCCATTTCAGGCTGTCCTTGACTGGGGTATTCACTGTCACTTGCTTTAATTGCCCATCAATGTGACATTTTTCTAGTTACCAGTCTTTACAGTTTCTTCCAAGGATGATGTTCCTGCAGTTCCACTTATCATAAAAAAAGAAGAAAGATTTGAGCAGTTTCTATCTCTATATTGAGCCTTTTTTTTGGTAACAGACGCAGCAGCTATATGATATACATCAGAGGATACTCTTTTATAGAAAGTTGGCCCAACCATCTGTCATGCCAAAAACATATGTTTTCTCCATTTCCTAGTGTTTAGGTTTCTCTTGTACTGAATTTATCCCATAGCTTCCTCATGAACTTCCACGGACCATCCCAAAAGGATAGATGTTTGCTTGTTTACACCATCTAATCCATTTTCCATGCTTAGCATCTGCCACTCTTTTCCAGAGTGTATCATCTTCACAGTTGTATCTTCACCACTGTTTCAGCAGCAGACTTTGGTTGTGTAGATGAAGGTCTTTCATATCCAAACCACCCATTTGATTTGGTTTAATGAGTTCTTCCTATTTGGCAAGGTGGTATTTGTGTTGACCACTTTAGTTTCCCCAAGGGAACTTGTCTCATTCTTGTCCAACGGGCGATTTTGCTAAAAAAGTATCAAGAAGATTTCTAAAAAGAAACCGAGTATAAAGTATCTACCGTGTAGCCATAGCACAAAGCTATCTGAAATCTCATAAATTTCAGTTTTGACCATCAAATAGGCTTCAGAGTTCATTAGTGGTGGAATTGATCGGAGGATTATATTAGAGAGCCATAGGGTGATCTTATGTTGGTTTCTTTGGCAACATTATGTAGGTTTCATTATGAGTTGATCCTTTTTTTTTAAACAGATAAAGAGTTTGGTAGGGACGCAAGTTGAATGGCTATATCATATTCTTGAAGCATTCAACAGTGGTGATTTAGTTCGTTATCAAGAATTGTGCCGTGTCCATCAAGCTGCTTTAAGTGCTCAACCAGCATTGTTGCAGAACGAGAACAAGCTTCTCGAGAAGATCAACATTCTGTGCTTGATGGAAATCATCTTCAGGTATTACAGAAATTTTGCATATAGTGATACCTTCGTAATTTATTTTTGTTGAACTGTAACTTATGGGGAGAGCATTTGCATGCAGTCGCCCAGCAGAGGATAGAACTATTCCATTGAGTGCCATTGCAGAGCGCACTAAGCTTAGCGTGGAAGATGTAGAGCATCTCTTAATGAAGAGTCTCTCTGTAAGTTAATTATTGTTTGTTTAATTAAGATATAAATCTCTCCTCTGTAACTCGCTTCCATGCACCAAGACATGCATAAGAAAGAAATGCTCATCTTTGTAATGTTTTGGATGGTACAATTGTACCGGGATGTGATTTGGCAACATATTTTTTCCCCTATGTTCTCAAGTCGTGCACACGCTGCACACCTAATTTATGTGTTTTCTCAACTTATAATTTAAGCGGGCTGCCAAAAAGCTTTTGGATAGAGGAAGTATAATAGCCATGATCAGCTTCATAGCTTAGTTTATCAAGTCATCCAAAGTAGGTCAGCTCCTTCTTTGAGAAGGATAACCTCTTCAACTTATAAAAAAGAATCATTTGATTCAAGTGAATGATCGAGCTAATATATCTTAACTTGTAAGTTGTGGCAACAGTCAAGTTTTTTGCTGTGCAGTTTATATATCCCAACAGTCACTTGGAAGTACTTCTCATTGTTACATTATGCCCGATCCAAGGCTCCTCCACATGAGCAGTATGTAGGTTGCTACCAAAAAGTTTTTAGATGTCTTCTTATGTGTTTTTGTTTCCCGTCATCTCATTGTGTTCCCCCTCTCTGCTTTATCTTTCATAGCTGTATTACAATTTTTTCTCTCGTCACAGACCCTCTTCTGGGTGTTTACTTTTCCTGATATTTGGAAAATTCCTTGTTACATATAGTGATGTTACTTGTTGGAAATTAGGTTAATGAACCATTTTTCTCCGGTTTGACGTTGTGTTACTGTAGGTACATCTGATCGAGGGAATAATCGATCAAGTGGAAGGGACTGTTCACGTGTCCTGGGTTCAACCAAGAGTTTTGGGTATTCCTCAGATCAAGTCATTGCGGGATCGGCTAGACAATTGGGTGGATAAAGTACACACTGCATTGTTATCCGTGGAAGCTGAAACTCCTGATTTGGTTGCATCGTAATCTTTAGTTTCCCAGTTTGCACTTCCTGGTCCCTGCAACACTCCAATCGCTTCTTCCTCTCTTTTTTGCTGCCCCTATGAGAGCTTGTAACACAGCAGAGGTAGTAAGGAGACATTTGTTTAGTTTCTCAGGCCTACACTCTATGCTGTGGCTTACGTTCCGAATCATCGATCTGTCATTATTTTCTGGATTTAGGTACTTGTTCTTGAATGTCATCACTTTCTAGTCTATATAACTATAGCGACAACATCGCCTTAGACGTTTTTATGCAGAGTACACTTGATTGGGATTAAGGAAGTAACATATATTATTTGACACTCGAAATTATGTCATTGTCGCATAAATTGAGATAGAGGAAGTAATATATATTATTTGAAAATTACGTAATTGTTACTTGAATTGTTTTTTAGGTGTGATTTTATAGTGCCAAAAATCATTTGCATCAATCGAAATGTTGACCTCTAAATTCTCCAAGAAAATATAATAACAGCATATTAGTATGTTTTCACAAGTAGGGGTCTGTGGAGATGAAGGGATGGAATACACAGATCTTGTCTCTATTTTTATAGGATAAAAGAGGTTGTTTCTAATAGACTCTTAGCTCCATAAAATCATTTTTGGGAAATTGGTTTGTCTCCGAGAAAATAATTGCAATAATTTGTAAATGACACGTCCACCAATCAAGTACTTGAAGCACGTGCATATTTCGATTAATTCTTTCTCAAACTTCATATTCAGTTAAATAATATCATATAAAGTGAAATGGAGGAAGTATTACTATTATGTGGAATGTTTGCATTATTCACAAGGTTATCCTTTAGCAGTAGTTATAGGATTTGCATCAATCAACTATAGTATAATCAATGGTGCCGATCACCCCTAAAAGGGTTCGAAGTTTCTGACTGAGGTCGTTGCATTACCTAAAGCCTCCTAGCGAGGAAAGCAAAATCTGTTCCAGATATATCATGGTAGTAAGGCCATGATGAAGGTCTTCACTTGGCTACCACCTCCTTTGCTGCAGGTGAGAAAGGACCTTTTCAATTTATTCGTCCTCGGGGACTCTTCTGTTAACTGCGGCGACAATACGTTCTTGCACCCAATTCTCAGAGGAATCTCCTCGTCGTCTTACCTTTGGAATGCCGTCGATCTCCACCTCATTCCTGATCTCCTCGCTAAGCTTTTCTTCTCTCTCTAGGTTCCATTTCTTCGATCTCCTCTGCTTTTTTCTTTAAAAAAAAATTCCTTTACCTTGGACTAGCCATTTAACAAATTCAAAAGGACCAGAGTCGTTCGAAGCGAAAGAAGTTCCGATCACAGCTTCTCAAACATGAATTAGGGAAAAAAAAGCATTTGTAGCATCCATTCCTTTTCCTAAGCACTCTAGTTAGATACATAAGTGCAGTACCAAAATTTGCATAATAACAAAAAAACATTCCTTTTTGAGACTCAAATGAAATATCTCACATCGTTATAGAATAGGAATATTTACTACTTTTTAATAGAATGGCAGAGGGTGCTGTTGGCCGAGCTCAGTAATGTGGGCTTGTAACCCAAATGGGGGCTTTAATGCGGTGGAATGTTGGGCTGTCCCAGATGGTTGGGCTTGTTGGGCTAATTTCTGTCTTGCCCTATCCAAGCTCAGAGTTGGATCACGTGGCCCAATCGAAAGAATGGGCTGTTTGATTCCTAAAGCGGGGCGGAACGCGTTAGGCTGGTTTCACAGAGCAACGAACAGCTCCCGGATAACGAGCCGGTGCCTTTCAAGTCTAGTAACGCCTGATGGGCTGCTCCAATTAAACCACCACTTTTTGCATCTGTTATTTTTTTGTCGGGAGCCATGTGTTAGTAAGCCTTATATAATTGATGAACTAATAGAATTTAAAAGTAGAAAGTAAACTTTGTAGGTTTGAAGAGGGAATATAATATACCCATAACTCGTGTTACTGAGCCTCATTGTTAGACCATTTAACATAAAGTTTTTCAATCACTAAATAATGTGGTGCAGTGAATAGGAATGCTATTTTTTAAATTAGAGGTCTAGATTTGAGCTTTGGATATGGAAAAATCTTTGGTAAGGAGCGCTACGCTCCGAACGAATTAGTCGAGCTCCAATACGGATATCGAACACCGAAATGTAAAGTTCCCCAACGTCATTAGTATTTATTTAATATAAAAGGAATGTACATTTCAAGAACATCTAGAAAGATGACACAAATGTCTAAAATGGACTACTTTGAATGTTGAAATTAAGGTAAAAAGAATTAATTTTTGATTTAACTCTGAGAGTGTCACTTGTTTTTTACCTATAAATACCACCTAAGAATATTTCATTATCAAACAGCTCACAACATTCTCACACATACATTTTATACACCCTTTTTTGTGCTCAATATTATCTCTAAGGCAAATTAATTAACATTATGGGTGTCACTAGCTATACACATGAGACCACAACACCAGTTGCCCCTATTAGATTGTTCAAAGCTTTGGTTGTTGATTCTGACAATCTTATTCCTACGTTGATGCCAAAAGTTAAGAATATTGAGGCTGAGGGAGATGGAACCATCAAGAAGATGAACTTTGTTGAAGGTAATACAATAATTGATCTGATTGTGTAAATATTTTTTGTACCATAAGTGGATACGACTAATTCAACTCTTTGAGTGAAGGGTTAAGAACACATTTAAAGTATTTCGATTATAAGAGTTTCATACTTGAAATATCAGACGTATGAGTTTCCTATCAACAATTCTATTGCATTGACCGAAATGTTGACTTTTAAATTTTCCAAAAAAAATACTATAACAACATATCAGTATATTTTCACAAGTGGGGTTTGGGGAGGCGGATGTACGTAGACCATACCTCCATCTGTGGGGCTAAAAGGGCTATTTCTGATAGATCCTCAGCTCCGTAAATTCACTTTTTGGGAATAATTGCAATAATTTGTAAATGACAGGTTCACCAATCAAGTACTTGAAGCACAAGATACATGTTGTTGATGACAAGAATTTGGTGACCAAATATTCAATGATTGAAGGAGATGTTCTTGGAGACAAACTTGAGTCCATTTCTTATGATCTCAAATTTGAAGCTCATGGAAATGGGGGATGTGTTTGCAAGTCCATAACTGAGTACCACACAAAAGGTGATTATGTGTTGAAGGATGAAGAACACAATGAAGGCAAAAATCAAGGCATGGAACTTTTCAAGATTGTTGAGGCATACCTCCTCGCCAATCCTTCTGTCTACGCTTAAGTGATGAAAAATAAAATCAAATCCACACATGAAATATAACATGTTGTGACATTATATAATAATTATATAATAAAGTATACTCTCATTAAAAGTTTAATCTTTTAAATGAGACGATCATTCCAGGGGTTTGAGTTTTCATTGTTATAGTGCTTTTTGTTGAGTTGTATGTTCTTTTTCCAATAGTTTATCATGGGAAGAACTCTTAATAATGTAGCAAGCTTTAATTGTGCTTATCAAATGCTAATATAAAAAAATGTTTACTTTTGGAAAATTAATTGTTTCAATTTAGCTTGTTCCATTGATAACTCATCAGAATCATGATTTGTGTCTTCCCTTCCAAGTGCAATAAATGTCCTCCAACAAATAAGGTTTACATAGTCCTTTCTGAAATGATAGATTAGCTTGTACACATTTCGACTAATTCACTAGTACAGAAAGTGTTAGTGGTTATTGAAATGGAGGGAGTATTACTATTATGTTGAGTGTTTTGACTAATACTATTATGGAGTGCATAATTCGACTAATTCTTCTCAAACTTCGTATCCCGTTAAATAATATCATATAAATTGAAAAGAATGAAGTTTGCACTTTTCACCAGGTTACACTTTAGCATTGGTTATTAATAGAGCAAATGCACATACTCTAGTTAGACACAAAAGTGCAGTATCTGAATTTACATAATAACAAAAAGTATTCCTTTTTGAGACTGAAATGAAATTGTCCCACATCGTTTTAAGATGGGAACATTTAATACTTTTTAATAGAATGTGAGAGTGTATTGTTCGCCGAGCTCAGTAATGTGGGCTTGTTACCCAAATGGGGGCATTAATGTGGTGGAATGTTGGGCCGTCTCAGATGGTTGGGCTTGGCAGGCTAATTTCTGGCTTGCCCTATCCAAGCTCAGAGTTGGATCATGTGGCCCAATTGAAGGAATGGGCTGCTTGATTCCTAAAGCGGGGTGGAACGCGTGAGGCTGGTTTCACAGAGCAACGAACAGCTCCCGCTCTGTGCAGTGGAAGGATAACGAACCAGTGCCTTCCAAGTTCAGTAACGCCTGATGGGCTGCTCCAATTAAACCACCACTTTTTTTTTTTTTGTATAAAAACCTGAGTCAAGGTGCATCGTACTTGTTTTTCCTTTCATACTCGTAGTGTATATTAAGATTATTCTCGTAGTTTTTTGTCCTTCGATTATCTCATCATTTTGTTGTTGTTATTGTGATAGACTAAAATGATTTTTTTTTTGTATAAAAACCTGAGTCAAGGTGCATCGTACTTGTTTTTCCTTTCATACTCGTAGTGTATATTAAGATTATTCTCGTAGTTTTTTGTCCTTCGATTATCTCATCATTTTGTTGTTGTTATTGTGATAGACTAAAATGACTCAAACTTAAGTGGAAAAATATGATTATTGATGATTCATATAGCCAATCCCAACTCATTTAGGGCCGAGATTTCAAATAAAAAAAGGCACGATTGGTGAGGATTTGTATATTTGTTTCTTACTTATTTGAGACATAGGCATAGATCATAATTCTTGGTAGATGAAATGTTGCTAATATACTAGTTGTAGTTATTAGAAACGAAAGTATAGTTTGCGAATTTATAATTATGTTTTGGTTGAACTCATAAGAAAACGTATTAGTTACTAGTTAGTAATAATAATTTATCCCACATCGGATAGTCACGTAAATATTAGGCAGTATATAATCATGTTGTTTAACATCACATGATGCCAAGCCTGGTCGCGTGGGCTTGTTATTTTTGGACATATGACATACTTGTTATGCCTTTGACGACATAACTTGTGGAGTATTATGATACAAATATATAATTTATAGCTAGATATCGGTGTAATCACATAGAACATAAAGAGGCAAAACATCAAGAGTCTGAAAATGCAGAATTTTCTGCAGAGAGTATGAGTCAATCACCTCAATAAGGTTTCTCTTTGAAGAGTTTCAAGTTCAGTTATAACTTTGGTCAAGTAGAGTACCATCACTCAGCAACTTTCAGAATTAGTATATGCAGACTACTTAGCCAAATGGACTGCTTACTGTTTTACTTTTGAATGAACAGAATGTTGATCGCCTTCCTGAAGGTGTGTTCTTCGACTTGGATCACCTTTCACTAGCCTTGATCTTGTTCGAGGATCAATTTTTCCATCATCCGTCTCTTTTGAGCACTTATTTCCACTTGTATGATGTGAATCTTGAATTGATTTTGGAAAAGTTTTGCACTTGATATGATGTCTGTTTTGACATGAATTGTGATCCTTCAGGCTTGAAAGTACTTCTGCTTTCGTCTTGCTCCTCGTGCTTATCATTTGATCATTAACTGTAAATAAATTTTCAATACTTTCAGCAAGAAATACACCATGTATAGTGTGTTTTATCTTTGTAAACCACACAACAGTTCTAAATTTACAAGTGACACTGTATTCGATGATCCACATAAAACACATGAACAAGTTTCACAAAATAGTGCAAAATCAAGAATAACTTTTGAAAATGTATCAGCAACATTCCTGTTTCTAGTCTAAACAAATTTGTCAGATGCGTTGGTAATCCATTCTGATGTGAGAATAATCAGGTCACCCGTGCTCAATCAAATACAGCAAACTTCCCATGATGTCTCACTGACAACCAGTACCTAAATGTGGATTATGTGCATGAAGCTTACTTAATTGTAGCAGAAGTATACATCCCATGCATACCAAGGCAAACTACGCAAGGGTATGATTTGGCATGTTAGTGCAGAATCACCAGGACTTCCAGCCCCTAATTTACTCTGCTCACTCACAATGAAGATGAAGCTATTCTACATACCTATTATGGGTTTCCTTATCTTATACACAGATACATTTACTGCCCCCAAATTTACAAGATTAAAGTATCAGAAAAGAAACTGTGCAAAGACGGGATATGCAAGATTTACATGATACTGTCAACAATAAGCACAAAAAATGCTATTAAATCATTGTTCCTCAAGTGCATTTTCAGGTTTCTTCCATCACACTTGGTTCATGAAAAAATATGGTTTTGCTACACCATTCAGTATCTAGAAGTCCAAGTTTGAGTTACCCCACGAAGGAATTAATTCTACAGTGCATAGTTCGTTATGGATTACCAGGGCTTGATAAGACTGCACGTGGTCGAGGGACTGAAGTGGCCCTTGCATTTGTTTTGCTTCCACCAAAAATGGTTTGGTTATTTTCCTTCATTCTCCCTGCCAATCAACCGAGTGAATGTCAATCCACTTTCAAAGTGAGTCGTAACAAAAAGTTGTTAAGGAAGTATGTAACCTCTCGATGATGGAAGCCCATGTCTGTCTGGGCTTAAAATACATGCTCGGGGTATCCTCACAACTGATGTAGGAGAATCATCTTTATACACCATCAGAAAGAAGCAAAGGAGAGAAGAAAACAGCAAGGAACTAGTCAGACACTATCAGAGCTGAGAACAAATGAAATGATGGATATGGAAAGGCAATGATGTATTGATGGAATCAGTCAAATACTACAATAGTATGGTTGAAGTTATTGCTGGATGTTAATATGCAAACTCCCATTTTTTGCTTAAATCCAACCATCTATTCTCAGCATCATGGTTTTGGAAATGGCGTACTGTGAATAAAACCAATGAATCAAAGTCTTCAACGAGCACTATGCAAGACAACAAAATGTGACAATTAAGATAGAACTACAGGGATTTGGAGACTTCAAGAAACCAGTCTCATAGTCACAAGATAAAAGTGCATATGCATCTGCTAAAGTTAACCTAGCTTATCCACTATATATAGAAAGCTGCATTATTGGTGGTAAGCCTAAAGCTTTTGAATAGGATCATCAAACACTAGGGAGTACTTGAAGGATTTCCAATCCAGCGCGACGCTGGGATTCTGCTCAAAATAGATGAGGTCCAGGAACAGCAAACACAAAATGGAAATGCTCTAATTTCAGGATTATTTACAAGTAACAAATCCTTGGGAGGTGAAAGAGAATATGACGTCGTGCACTATTCCTTTTGTTTGCATCAGTACATCACAATAAATTCCACATATAAAATGTGTTCTGTTTAAGGAAAGCAAGAAGATAAGCAAAAGAAAAATATTACTAATATAACTAAGTGAACTACAAGTAGTTAGACAAATAGTGTGGAACAATCTATACACCATTTCAAGAAATGAAACGCAATTCAAAACAATGGTGCCATGTTGAAATCCATTTACAAGGAAAAATTTAAAGCAAAATGATCCTTTACATTCATATCTACTCAAAAATCGAAGCCTGCTCAATTCAACTACACCTAAATCCCAAAGATGATGTTGGCTATATAAACTTCTACATCCATTTCACTAAATTTCATCCCAATATTGGCAAATAATTTTTCTTTTAAGGCAAATCAAAATTCTCTATTATTAGAGGTTCTCAAAACATCGCTTTGTTCATATACTGACATACAAATCTAAATAGCAAGAAATTCTATTATCCTAAGGCTTGCTATTGGACTTAAGCCATAGAAAGATATGATTATGATCAAGATCCCTCATTTACAAGTAGAATTTTTGAAGTTTCCCTAATCTAGCATGATAAAGAGCAACCCAAAACTAGTCAAATGAGGGATTAACCAAACAACCAAGTTATATTGGACTGATTTATGAGATGGTCTAATAAAATTATTATCTAATGACGTCATCTTTCTTCTTGATTCCAATTTTTTTCAATAAAGAAATTAACTTTATGAGATAACAACTATACTCAGTTATATTAGCAAATATAAAAGATAATACAAGCATGAAAGATGGGATTCCTCACAAACAAAAGTGTACCTGAAGAAGAGAAATCACTTATGGAAAGGGATTCAAAAGCCTTCAAGGATGGCAAAGACTGATAAGCATACTGATCATCTTCTTCTTTCTGGACCCTCACCTTAACCCTTGGATACACTTACAAATTCAAACAAAAATAAAATCAAAAGTCCCATTCAGCAAAGGAAGCAAAATCAGAATCCAATAAACCAAAATTGGAACCTACTTGTCTTTTAACTTGCAAAAGCTTCAGAAATTAACAAGTAAAATGATACCAAGAGTCAACCAGCTATGTCTGTTCCTGAAAAATGAAACCCCATATCAGCAAATAAGATCAAAACAGCAAAATCATAATCATATTCAAAAAAATCAAGAAATCATAAAACCCCAAAACCCAAAAAACCCACCTGACTTCTAATTTAGAATATGCTTCAGAACTTGACAAATAGCTCAAAACTCTCCTCCTCCTGCTGTTTGGCTTTAGATATCTCTAAAAAGGTGAAATCTTTGGTAATGAAAGTGACAAAAGGAGTGGTCAGACATGGTGGAAACCTGTGAATATTCAACCAAACACTATGAATGATTCTTGAAAATGGAAACAAATCATTAAAAGGGGTAGCTTTCTTTTCCTATTTTTTAAAGTATTGTTTGTATGAGAGGTCAAAAGGGGCAAATTGAGGGGGCTATATAGAAAGGGTCCTTTTTTGAAGCACTTTCGGCAAATTTGACAGAATCTGATGCGTTTCACAAGCATGTACGGTAGGTAATGGAAGAAAGATCAGATGGTCAACTAATTGCAGGTTGCTTTCAAGTTTCAATTTTCAGTTTCCTTTTTGTATCTGTCTCTGTTTTTTTATTTTGGTTCTTTACGCAATGTAACGTGCCAAATAGAGGTGTCAATGAAGTAGGACCAAGTGAAGTGCATCCGGAACAAGGATAACGAAGTGTTGGTAGAAGAGCATTTCGAAAGTCATAGCCATTTTTGAGTATTGTAGATGCATAAAAGTAGTTATGTGGATGTTGACTAGGTTATGAAAAAAATAATCAGGTCATGAAAATTTAGTGAATTTTGAAGGTCATTTGGAGATGTTTGGAGTCTAAAGGTGTACTTATGACAATTAAGGACATATATGATAGAGCTAGGATTCGTGTTTAAGACACCGAGACATAGTTTTGATTGATGAGACACGTTGTGGAGTTAACGATAGGCTAGAAGTTTGGAGACATGCCTCCAAAGTTTTGATAAATATTCGATGATAATTTAGGTAAGAAACTTGCACCCCTGATAGTTCAAATATGAAACTCACAAAAACATGATACTTTAGATGTGTTATTCATCATTCGTTCTTAATACAAAACAGAATAGATCGGCTCCCCTTTGAACTTGATGATTATATTTTACTAGACACAAGTGCCCGTGCTAGCACGGGCCCACTATCTGTTATTCTTTTGTCACTTTATGTGACATAGATAAAATTTAGAGTGTCAATTAAATTTTAAAATATTTTAAGTTGTTAATTATTGTAATTTATAGTACATTTTATGTAATTTTTAAATAATATATGTTACTTCCTTTGTTTCAATATATGTAGCACAAATAGAATTTCAAGACTCAATATGTTGTTAATTATTGAGATTTACAATACTTTTTACCTAGTTTTCAAATTAAATAATACATGTTACTTTTTTTGTCCCATTTTATGTGACACAGATAGATTAATTTTATGAATCAATCTAATTTTTTATAAGCAATTGAATTTTTTATATGTTTTTTTAAGAAATATTTTAAGTTGTCAATTATCATGATTTGTCAGTCAATTTTTAATATGTTTTTTTAATTATTATAATTTATAGCTTTTTTAATGTAATTTTCAATAATAATGTTATTCTCTCTGTCCCAATTCATGTTGTACTCGTAGAGTTTTTATATGTCTTTTAAAATTATTAAGTTATTAATTATTATGATTTATAGTACTTTTTACGTCATTTTTGAATCATATCTGTTACTTCTTTTATTGTTCCAATTTATGTGGTACATATAAAATTTTGAGAGTCTAGCAAATTTTTATATGTCTTTTAAATATTTTAGCGGTTAATTATTGTGATTTATAGTACCTTTTACGTAAATTTCAAATAATATATGTTACTTCCTTTATTTTAATTTCTGTGACATTGATAGAATTTTGAGAACCATTTTTTTATATATATATTTTCTAAAATTTTAAGTTATTATCTAGTGTAATTTATAGTACATTTTATGTAATTTTAAATAATATATATTACTTTATCTACGTCAATTTATGTGGCGTAGAATTTTGAGAATGAATAGAAACTTAATGCAAGATATATAAATCTTCTTTTCTACAGCAAAATTTGATCAATTTGAAAATTATTTAGAGGCTACTCTGGTCAATTTAAATAAATTTTGTGCAATGTTTATTATAATTTGTGCTTTTTAGTGTTATACATGAGCATAACATTGGGTTCTTAATGACCAAAACACCCGATATCTATGCTAATATATCAAATGAATCTAATCTCAAGCAACGTGGGCCCATGAGGGTGTTGTTGTAATTATGTTTAAATGAAGCGACTTCATTGGATAAGAATTAAAGCTATTGTAGCTCATTTGATATTTTTTTTCACGTTTGATCATGACATGTCTGCTTAACCCCACTTATATATAAGTAGCAGATGTTAATTTAATTATCCTCTTGAATAAGACAATTTACTACATGGATGTGTGATATACACATTGTCACGTAAAATTTTTTTGTAAAATCTCCTAACGAAAAAGTAAAAAAGTCTAATCAAATATTTTTGAAGACCCTTTTAATGTAATTGAGATCTAAAAAGGTTTATATATATCCACACCTACACATTCCACGTACGATTTATAACAATCTCAAATAATTTATATTTCCATATATCGTATAATATATAGTTTTGCGTTGACTGATATTGAGATATTAGGTAGCATCTATCGATTCTAGGGTTCCATCGCTCACTCTCTCTTCACTCTTCGGTAGATCTCCCAATTCTCCGACGAAAAAGGTCAGTAGTTTCTATTCGGAATATCTCTGTCAAAAGTGAATCTTCATTGTTGTGAAAGTTGAATTTTTGTTTGAGAACTTGACTCATTGTCTAATTTTTGAAATTCAGTTTAGGTAATTTATGGGTTAATTTTTCATATTGTCACCGAAATATCGGAAATTTGACTTTTCGACGAGTTAATCTAGATGATTATGATTCAGTATTAGGAGGAAAACCTAGCTTTAGGTAAAACATATATCTATGCCTGTTGAGAAAGTGAGAAAGGACGAAGAGTAATTGATCAAATTCGCGGAAGTTCCTATGAGGAACTGCTCATGATACTAGAACTCATGATTGTATTTTCTGAGAATAAGTTTGGATGAGCTTATAACTTATGAATTTTGATTTTAACTGTAGAATTATAACTTATGAATTCTGAGAATAACTTCCTATAAGTGCTTAAAAGCTATTTTGATTTAAAAGCACCTTAAAATAAGCCAGGTTCTAAGTTATAGTTAAGTGAGTGATTTTAATGATACAAGAAGTAGTTATGTGGTTTTTTTGGATATATAATGTGTAAAGTTTAGTGACTCTGAAAAATTAACTCCTGTAATTTGTTTTTGCCCTCGTGTAAGCTATACCTTTGGCATTGAATTTCTTGGGAAGTTACATATGATAGGTGTATTGTTTTGTTTTTCTGATTGGTTGGGGAGCTAGATTTGTGTATGTTAATGGATATTTTGATTGGAACCTGCAGCAGTTTTGGTGAATTTACAACTCTATTAATCTCCTTCTCATTGTTTTTTTGAAAAAGAAAAGCATTATTGTGCGATGAGTGATATGAATTTGTTAAACATCTTTGCCTTTTTTCCTGTTTAATTTTCTCAGTTTATTCATTTGGATGCTTGAAGTTGGAATTCGGGTGCCCTGATGCAAATGATTCGTGTGCGTACCAGAATGGCGTTTTCTGCTTGTGCTATGTTATATTGTTCCTCAATTTCAGGTTCTGTGCGACTGATGACCACAGACACACAAAGTGTGCTGCTAAGCTGAACAGCTCTGGATTGTTGCGGAGTCAGGCTCTTATTGGAGGGAAATGGGTTGATGCATATGACGGGAAGACTATAAAGGTCCACAATCCTGCAACAGGGGAGGTAATAACAGATGTGCCATGCATGGGCGGGAGGGAGACGAATGATGCAATTTCTTCTGCCTATGATGCATTTAGTTCATGGAGCAGACTTACTGCCGCTGAAAGGAGCAGATATTTAAGGAAGTGGTATGATTTGATAATGGCCCATAAAGAAGAACTTGGACAACTTATGACTCTAGAGCAAGGGAAACCTCTAAAAGAGGCCATTGGTGAAGTTAGTTATGGGGCTAATTTTATTGAGTTCTCCGCTGAAGAGGGTAAACGTATATATGGTGACATCATTCCATCACCATTAGCAGATAGGCGATTATTTGTTTTAAAGCAGCCAGTTGGTGTTGTTGGTGCAATTACGCCATGGAATTTTCCCTTGGCTATGATTACCCGAAAGGTTGGCCCTGCTCTTGCTTGTGGTTGTACTGTGGTGATAAAACCTTCTGAACTCACACCCTTGACTGCTTTAGCAGCAGCTGAACTCTCCATTCAAGCTGGAATACCGCCGGGCGTAGTGAATGTTGTTATGGGAAATGCACCAGATATTGGAGACGCACTGCTTGCAAGCCCACAGGTAAGAAAAATTACATTCACAGGTTCAACCAAGGTTGGGAAAAAATTGATGGAAGGTGCTGCTGCCACTGTTAAAAAGGTATCTCTTGAGCTAGGCGGTAATGCACCTTGCATCATCTTTGATGATGCAGACCTTGAAGTAGCTTTGAAAGGAGCTTTGGCAACAAAGTTCCGTAACACTGGACAAACATGTGTATGCGCGAACAGAATACTTGTGCAAGAAGGGATATATGATAAATTCGCAAATGCTTTTGCAAAAGCTGTCCAAAACATGAAAGTTGGAGATGGTTTCACTGAAGGTGTAGAGCAAGGCCCTTTAATCAACGAAGCTGCAGTACAGAAGGTTGAATCTTTTGTAGAAGAAGCTACTTCAAAGGGAGCCAAAGTCCTCGTTGGTGGGAAGAGACACAGCCTTGGCATGACTTTCTACGAGCCTACAGTCGTAACTGGAGTTAAAAGTAATATGCTCTTGGCGAAGGAGGAAGTATTTGGGCCAGTCGCCCCTCTTTTGAAGTTCAAAACAGATGAAGAAGCAATCCAAATGGCTAACGACACCAATGCTGGTTTAGCTGCTTATATATTCTCAACAAACATTAAAAGAGCTTGGCGTGTCACTGAAGCTCTCGAATATGGAATTGTCGGAGTTAATGAAGGTCTAGTTTCAACCGAGGTAGCTCCATTTGGGGGTGTGAAACAATCAGGTCTTGGCCGCGAAGGTTCTAAATACGGGATGGATGAATACTTAGAGATGAAATATGTGTGCTTGGGAAGTATGAGCTAAATCACCAATGTAAATTTTCTCACTAATAAGGGACACAATGGTGCCAGTCTCATTTTGGGTTTAATGCAGTTTTCACGTCTTTATGGATGAACACATTTTGAGCGTCTTTGTTGCTTTGTTCTTTTGAGTTGCTCTACTTTTTCCTGTTACCAATTCCTTTCTTATTGCTGATTAAATAAATTTCATATATTTACACTTGCCCAATTTCATGGCCAAGAAAAGCAAGACCTACCAACTAAGGATACAAGATATTAAAAGCACGACCTATTAAAAAACGAACTAAGGATATGAGATATTAAAAGCAAGACCTATAAACAAAGGATACGAGATATTAAAAGCAAGACCTACAAAAAAAATAGGCTAATTCGACAATTGATACGGTGGTCTATACTACTATTTTTGGTTTCCAGTACGGTTTTTTGGATTCCCACTTGGTGTACGGTACTCACATAGGAGCCCGACTAGTTCTGAATTACGCCGGAAAGTCCCACCCATAGGAGCCTGACTAAATTCGAATTATGCTACATATATAAGAGTCCAACTAATTTCGGATTATGCCAGAAAGTTCCACGCATAGGAGCCTAATTAAATTCAAATTATGCCGGAAAGAAAGTCCCAATGTTTCCTACCCGGTGTACGATTTTTTGATTTCCCACCTGATATACGATACTCACATAAGAGTCCGATTAAATCCAAATTATGCCGGAAAGTCTCACACAGAAACCCGACTAAATCCAGATTATGCCGGAAAGTCCCACACATACGAGCCCAATAAATCTTAAATTACATTTGAACATTTTTCGGGTATACAGGACCCTTAAAAAAGACCCGAAACTTCCATAGAGAGGGGTTTAGAGAGGGTTTTTGGTGGAAATGTTGAAGTTAACCAAACGGAATTTGGCATGGAAGCAGCTGAGACGATTATCAACGGCGATTCGACATAGTGTAGAAGATGAAGGCGATTGGTTTTATTCATCGGAATGGTGGGACACAACCTACGGTGGTGGGGACACAGTTTTCCGATCAATTTCCGATAAGGGAAACGGCGTCGTTTCCGTAGTAGCTTACCCTTCTTCCAGACCAGTTCAGTCTTTCTTTCTCTCGCTTCTTCCGATTGAAATGTTGTTGTTGTTTGTTATTGTATGTGATATTTCAACTAAAAATGATTTCTTTTGATAGGAAAATCGTTATTGGGGGAAAACAGAGAATTGGCTTCAGAAGAGGTATGAGAAGATGTATCCAGAGCATGAACAGGAAGGGAATTTCAGGATTCTTGGTTATCAATGGTGTAATCTTCACTTTAATGAGGAGACTCGTCAAAGCACAGTTAAAATAATGGCTGCTTACAGGGATTCACATCCTGGTTCTATATACTTGATGCAACAGGCAGAGTGTCTCGCTGTTCCATGTATGTTTCGCGGTATTATTATTATCTGTCTTGCAGCTCATATGTAATCGTATAATCATGTAACTAGAATATATGATTCTCTACGAGTATAGTTCATTACTTGTACATTTAGTGTTTATATAGAAAAGACAGACAAGTCATGCTCTAATAATAAAACTGGGATAAAGGTAGTATTGTTGCCTTGTTCTTTTCAATAGCTGGTTGATCCCCCTAAATATGTAAATTTTATTCTTAGTTTTGCATTTGATTCTTGAGTTGGTTGGTCGTTGTTATCAAGTATTAATTTTGATGCTTTACTATGAAAAAGTTCATGAAGAATTATTCATTAAGGGGAACATACAAGTTGCTCAGTGTATAGCTACCTTTTTTCTTTCTTAAACCAGTTCCTTTTCATGGTTTTCTCTCTTCTTGTAACAATTTTTGTTTGTTGTAGCACTGAAGAAAGATGGAAGTAAAGAACCTTCACTAAAAGGCAATTATTTACTTATAATAAAACTGGCATTCGAAGGTAGAGGTCACTCTCTGATAAATTACAATATTGGAGGTGAGAGAAATACTAATTCATTGTCTGCTGATTATTAGTCACTTAGTTTTCAGTTTTTTGCTGAAATATTTTACCCAAGGAATGGATTTTCAGTTTCTTCATGTTCCTCGGCCTCCATAATATCTTCATCAGCTAGCAGACTTCAGGTTTCAACACTAAGAAGCTTCTTTTGTCTTTCACTTGCATTTTGGTTTTCAATAGAAGAACATGTTACAAATATAATGATTTCACTCCATGTGCAAGGAAACATATTAAATTTGATTATGCCACAAATGAGGAAAAGGAATACTTCTATACAATATTAATGGTTCTTGTCAGGCATATTGTGCACCAAACCTCAAATATGTACATCATGGCAAAATTGTTTTTTTAGCCTCAGGTCTTCTGTAAGAATTGATGCACATAATAAATTTCCTAAGCATTTTCTCTTAAAAATGTTATTTTGATAAGAAAAAGATGTGGCGATTTGATACTGAATTTATGGACATTGAAGGTCCAGTGTAGTTTGTTTTACAAGATCCTTTCTGAAATGACCTTAGAGTAAATAGTGCTTATACAGTATTTAGTTATTGGAAGTTAAGGTGTCGTACTTATGCCAGTTCTCCTCAATGATGATCATACTTTCACATTTTTAATGTTGCACCTTTTCATATTTTCTCTACAGATGTGAAGAGCATGGTCTCTGCTGGATTGGCTACCATCGCATCTTGTAAATTCGATCTTGAAAGTGCAGTTTGTGGGAGAAGACAAATGAAAATTTTATGCATTGGGCATGGCGGAGGAAGCATACCATTGTTTTTGGCAAGTAAAATCCAAGGTTCGAACTGAGTGCAGTTTTTCCTTCCTTTTCTTCTCTTTAAGTCTGAATTTGAGCATTCTTTTGGTGGCATTGTGTCATTTGACAAATTATGAACGGGAAATTATTATCCAATCCTTCTTATCACTGGATGTGATATTATAGACACATACTTACTTTCTCCCTTTGATGTAAAATCTCATCTTGAACGTAAGTTTTGGGGAAGATAATCTGACATGAGATGATGCAGGAAACTCAAGATTATGTATTTCTTCTACTATAGTTGATATCCTCTGAACTGACTCAAATACAATATTGACTGAACTGAAGGAATTTTCATTTTTCTCATAGAATATGTACAGGATGTGAGGTCTGCTGGAAGAATAAATGATAAAAATGAGGGCCTTTTAACTCGAATAGACTTGGTTGTGGTCTGGTATCATACAGAAAATTCATTCCTGTTTGCTTGGATCACAAGGGCAAGGGACTTAAATGATGAAGGATTATTTGTGTATCATACCGCAAATTCATCCCCGTAGTTCTTGTTTGGTTCACATAGATGGAGTAAATTTGGATAGACTTTTGGTCATAGTAGTAGAATTCGAAGCACTGTTACTCCAAATATTACAAAGTTCTGAAGCGCCGCTCTCTTGGCTTTTTGGATACGGTTGTAAAATGAACACCTTGGATAGCATGTATTCTTGCATTGCATATCTCCTAGTCAGTGTTTCCTTTCTATCCACTTGGATATATTTACGAATTTCGCCAATGATAATAGTTATAGTACTTCTGTCCAACATTTTCTTGGAGAAAAGATATGAATATCAGATCACCTAGAATATAAACTACTTTGTTCTCTGCTTTTAAATCCCTTTCAATGGCATTGCAACTTTACTTTCTAGTTTGACAGACTTGGCACTTGTTCCAAAACTATAACTCTTGCTAGTTTTGATTTGATGTACTAATTTTCCAAATATATGTTTTGGAATTTCTGCAATGTATCAGGTGCTGAAGTGCACATAGCTGAAATCGACCCTGTGGTAATCTCAGCCTCAGTCCAAGCAATGGGGTTCCCATCTTACTCAGTTATGACCCCATCTGGTAGCCGTGCACACTCAACTCCTGATCCCATCCAAGAAGTTCAATGGAAAGGCATTCATGAGAGGATTCAATTACACGAATCAGATGCTGAGAAGTTCCTCCTCCAGAACAAAAATCTTTATGATCTTGTTTTCATAGACGCATATGACGGGGAAGATATCTTTCCTCACTCCCTGTGGGATCCACACTCTCCATTCCTCAATGCTCTCGCAGACCAACTTCATCCTGAGCATGGAACCGTTGTCGTAAACCTTCACTCAGATGTAGACTTCAGGGATGATGATTTCATTTCACCTGGTTCTCACCTTTTGCCAATGGGTAAGTATATTTCGAAAGTGTGTAGATCATATAAAGAAGCTCTGTTAGGGAGTAAGAGTTTGTATAATGGTCTGGCTTATGTAGTTTCTGTGCCTTGGGTATGTAATACATCTCTTGTTGTGAGCAGAGGTTTAGAGAAATCTAATAGGGATATGGTTATGAAGACTATCATGTCTAGATCCATAGTTGTTGAGAATATTCTTGACTTGCCATTTTCTTGTATGCAATATCTGAAAAGAGGTTTTACTCTGGTGAATTAATATATTGAAGTGTTTTGCCTTCACTTCAAAGACGTTATGTCAGTTGAGGTGTACACAAGTTGGTTAAAACGTTAATAGTGTACTTCTCGAATGTAGGATGATATGAACCTCCTTGTGATATATTTGATACCCAGGTATGCTTGATCTCTTTGTAAATATTCAAGAGTTTATGAGACATTAGAAATAGCAAGGAGTATTCAAAATTAGTACTTCATTGACAACATAAATCTTGATTACATTTGATTCATCAAGATTTTTTTCTACTATAAACAAGTAGAATTATAGTACATGACATTCTAATTAGGTGCATTCTCTTGTTAAACATTTATTCAAGCAGCTCCCCATTAGCTCCTTATCTAGAAAAAAAAACAAAATTGTTAAAAATAAGTCATAAACTTGACTTATTGAGACAAACATAGCGGGAGAGGGGGTCATGGGGATGACAAAATTAACACATGAAAACATGACTCGTTCAATTGCCTTAAAGGTTGTGCAGGCCATTAACTCACATATTTATTATTAAAGAAACCTTTTCAATTTGGTAGAAGTAAGATCTGCGTACATTCTATGTTTCCAAACCTCACTTATAGAATTGCATTGAGTATGTTGTTGTTGTTGAGAAATCTCGTCAATATATTTTAAAATTATGTTTATTTGAAATCTTGGAATCACAAATATTTATTTATAAAAGAAATATGAAGATATGTGATTTATCAATGCGATATCTTAGGATGTTCTGATATCTTATTAATGAAAAAAAAACTTCAGACATTTGATTTCTTAGTAATAATTATTTTAAACTATTTCTTAGTAATAATTATTTTAAACTATTTATCATTAATACAAAGTGATAACAAATGCTAGCAAGATTTGAATGGATTTTGTGACATGTACTTTTCAGAGTTTTATGTGACGACCCGCTATGTCATCAAGCTACATAAGCGCCACGTAAGTGTTACATGACACAAAGTCACCCATATAGAGGGCTTACATAGGAAGAAAGTTAGTATTTAATGGAGTATTTTAGAGATATGTATGTGGAGTATTTCCTTGTAAGATCTTAGAATATCATGGATTTACATGAAAAGTCCTTAGAATATTCTAATTCTTAGAGTATTCTAGAAAATGAGCTTATTTTGTAAACATGTAAAGACTTATGTAATAATTATTATTTATATATTAGTCCCTAAGTTAGTAGTATAAATAGAGGGCATCCATTTGTAAATTCATCAAACAAAGTTCTCTACAACACAATTCTTCTTAGCAATCCTCTTATGTTCTCTGTACTATTCTCTTAGCGATTCCTAGAGACTTAGGTTACTTGGCATAGCAAGATCGTGAGCAAGTTGTGCAAGAACGTGAATAAAGGAGGTCGCAAATCAAAAGATGGAGAATTCAAAAGTAATTTTGTACTTCATTAAAAACACTAATCTTGATTACATTTTTGATTCATCAAGAATCTATTCTAGTTTACTTTTACTAATTAAGGAGTAGCTTAATAATACATCCTTTTTAAAACTAATTGCAAATTTCTGCTGAACATTCCTTAACGCAGCTATCCATTTGCTCATCATCTGGTAAGAAATTATTAAATCGTTATAATAAATTTGATTTATTCAAACAAAAATACGATACATCTGCTAAAAATTTTATTTGATTGAATAGTACCATTACTATTTGCTACAAAAAACATAATAAGGAGAAATTTCACTAATAAAATCTTTGTGAAATTCATAATTTTGTTGTTATAATATATGGGTTTTTTAGACTTTGAATATATGGATGATAGATGTGAAAGTAATGTTTGCTATTTATAACCGAAAGATTTTGGTTGAATTTAAGACAAGTTGTAATATAATTTGATGATAAAATTATATTATAGCCAAGGTCAATTTGATAATAAATATTATTAGACTAGAAAGTAAATGTAGTACAATCTACATATGCAATTTGTTTTTAAAACATTTTGACTGTTATGTTATGCAATCTCTAAATTTTGACTACTGAGTAGTGCATTTTTAAAAAAAATATTATGTTTATTTGAAAGTTTTTAATTAGAAATATTTATTTATAAAAATAACCTGGAGATATATGATTTTTCAATGTAATATCTTAGGATATTATGGTATCTTATTAATGAAAAAAAAACTTTATAAATTTTAAATTACATATCTAAATAAAACCTCAATTTCATATTATTATGAAATTAAACTTGAAGTTAGTTTATTTATATTATTTACAATGTCCTGAAATTTTAAGTTATAAAAATCGAACTCGAAAGCATTTGTCTTGTAGGACAATATCTAAATTATTATTTCTTTGATTTTCCATCTAATATTCGATACCTTCATTCAAATTCGATTAATTTAAATTTACATTGCAACAAATCCTATTCGAAGAAAAAGCACTCCCTACCATGGATTTGAACTCGTATAGCTTTAAATTTCATGACAATTGTCAATTTCTTTGGCATTTTAATTACAAATATTTTTATTCAATTTTTTTTTCTTTTGCGCATTAAAAACAACTAAACTTTTTGCAATACATAGTAAATATGTGGGCGCACACAGTTTTGCGCTGCCAACAAGATAGAATTAATATTATTTATTTTTTAAACAACCAATTAATACATGCCACGTGTGCCAAAACTCACACATATACTACTTTAGAGTCACAGTTTTAGAACACATAGTAAAGTATTTTCAGTATAATATATTCATGAGCTGAGCTAGAAATTCGTATACAAATTCCATAGATCAAAATACTTTTTGCTCAAATAATATATTTATATTTAAAAATTTATCAAATACATATAAATATTAAAATTAGAACTCAATTATTAAATTTTAGAACGTAAAGTTAAAATTCTGATTCCGCTTCGAAATATATCTATCCAAATAGAAAACAGGAAGCCGCACACAACCCAGCTTAAATTTTGTGTGCTGCCAAAACTTCACAAGTATATAAACAGTCACTTTGTTGTAATAATACTTCAAACCATCCAAAAAAAAAAAAAACACACACACAGACCAAATTGCAGAAAAATGTCTGGTTTGATAAATATTTGGACAACTGAATTTTCAAAGTTGTTGAACAGGGCAAGTGTTGAATCAATTTCACCAAAAGGGTTAAATCCAAAAAGTGAATTAATTGGTGAAAAGCCAGAGATTAAGAAGTTGTCAATTTTAAAGAATTGCTACTACTCTGAAGCTTCAGTTTCCATGATTGTTCATTGTGTTAGCCCTTGAAGGAACAATGGACAATGTTTGTTGCACTTTTTTTTTATTGTTTTGTATATTTTTTGGCAATTTTGAGTTCTCATCTTGATGTTTGTGAAGAATAATGTATAGATTTAATTTTGGTTTGTGTATAGATCTGTTTTCTCTTTTAACATTACTCATTTTGTAACAAACTGAATTTTTCAGCATAGTACTAATGTGTGTTATATTTGTTGAATCCAAATTATAATTGAGAATTAGAGCACAAAGGTAATAGAGGATAATGATAACAGACTGAGACCACCAAAGGATGTGTGGATGCTGTTATATAGAGGTCTCGGGTATGAACTGTGGGTATAAAAAAATTCTTGATAAGGAGCGTTTTCTTTGAATGAAGCTTTGCAAAATTTTTACGATTCCTCTGTAGGGCTTTATAATCTCAAGATAAGTCATCGACTCAAGGCCATTCGACAAAACCTAGATCTAATTGCAAAAGATAGGTCCTTCTTAAACTTAGTTGAAAGGAGGCAACCTTTGCTTCTGGAGCCTAATTCTGTCCAATTGAATTTAGACAGAGAGACTTATTCATTTGTGCCTGATGGAGAGGTGATTGGAAGGAATGATGATAAAAAGGAAATTGTGGATTTTCTTTTGGATTCTGAGAATGTTGTGGTTGTATAAATTGTTGGTCTTGGGGGACTAGGAATGACCACTCTGGCACAATGGGTGTATAATGATGAAATGGTTAAGGAGAATTTCGATAAAAGATTGTGGGTTTGTGTTTCGGATGTTTTTGAAGTGAAAATGATTGCAGAGAAAATCGTCGAATCTGCAGGAGGGGAGAAGGCTAATTACCTTCAACTAGATACAGTGCAAAATGAGCTTACAAAAATGCTTGATGGGAAGAAGTATTTGCTAGTCCTCGATGATGTGTGGAACGAAGATACCTTGAAATGGTCGAAACTGAAGAATATGTTGATTGGTGGAGCCAAGGGAAGTAAGATTTTAGTGACTACTCGTTCAGATGTGGTGGCGGAAGTGTTCACCAACATAAATTAGGAGACCTTTCAAAGGAAGAGGCATGGAGATTGTTTGAAAAAATGGCATTTGAATGTAACAAAGAGAGCGAAAATCTGAATTTGGTGGAAATAGGAAAGGAAATTGTGAGAAAGTGTGCTCTTGCAATAAAATCAGTAGGAAGCCTACTACGCCTCAAAAGAACGGAGAATGAGTGGATATATTTCAAGAATCAAGATTTGTCAAGTATCACACGAGGAGGCAACGATGTAATGGCCATTTTGAGATTGAGCTATAATCACCTTCCTCAGCATTTAAAGATATGCTTCTGAAGGTGGTGATGATAAATTCATGCTACCATCAAATACTCCTATAGATGAATGCTACTTCTCTTCCCTAAAACAACTTGAATTGCAGGCAATAAATGAGAAGATAATGAAGCAAATTCTTCGCCCACCTCATCATCCCTCTCCTCTTTGTGATTTGAATAATTTGACTCTAGGTCCAGTTGATGGCCTAGCAACCATGCCAGAGGATGTGTTCAAGAGTCTGGCGTTGCTCAAATACTTGTATATTCAAAGATGCAGAAATCTGGTCTCTCTATCCACTTGTCTAACTCATCTCAGTTCCCTTGAGTATTTGTGTATAGAAAATTGCCCTCAGCTCGACTTGTCCAACGATGAGGCAATGCAATTTCAAGCCCCAGGGAACTTGTCAATTTTCAGAGTTCTCAGGCTTGACAAGCTAATGACACTTCCAGTTTGGCTCCAACATTTCTCAGGTACTTTGAAATCAATAGACATTCGGAGATGTCCTAACTTCGCAACAATTCCAGAATGGATAGGCGACCTCATTTCCCTTAATCGATTGGAGATTGATGGTTCCCCTATGTTGACATCCTTGCCAGAAAGCATGCGATCTCTCACAGCATTGCAAATGCTAATTGTTAAAAGAGGTTCATCAATCCTGAAGCAAAGGTGCCAGGAGGAAGTAGGAGAGGACTGGCCTAAGATTGCTCACATCCCAAGAGTTTACATACAAGAATTATAACCAGTGCAAGTTGAGGTAAATATCCTTTTACAGACTGTTCGGATTGCTGTTTCTCATCGTTTCATTGTTTTATACTGTATTGTTGTGCTATTGAATCAATGTTTGGATAGATAGATGAGTTGGGGTGCTGAACCGATTTTCTGGAGAGCTTAAAAGAAAGAAGTTGGCTTTTCAACTACGTTCTTGGGAGATTCAAGTCGATTAAAAAGTTGATAATTCAGAAGAATTACTCTGAGAGGCTTCCATTTCCATGATTCTTGATTGATTGATTCTTTTGGCAATATTACTCAATTAAAGAAGAGATAAGAGTATGATAGCTCTGGTTAATGTTATATTAAACGATTTCTTTAACAGTGAGTCAAAAAAACAGATTATATTAGCAACGACCACTTAATGCTATGAATATGCTGGTAGGCGATAGCAAGTAAAATTTTCTGGCTTGTGGCTGAGCACAAGTCTTTTTAGATAAATTCCCTAGATGTCCAGGGAACTTTTAGAACTATTGTATGGTGCTTAACGTGAGTATTAATTTAGAAATATACATAGTACTATTATTATATGCAGATAATGTGAGTGGGAGATACATGGAGTCATAAACAAGAAAAGGATAGCTCAGTTTTGGGAAAAAGAAGATTCTTATATTCAAAAGGAGTGACATCAAGGGTGTGTTCGATACGGAGGAAAATATTTTCCAGTATATGCTTGATTGGTCAAAAATTTGGAAAACAAGTTCCTTAAAAATGGCATTCCACATGGATTTTCTCCTTATCTAGGGCTCAAACTCGAGACTTCTATTTAAAGATGGAGCAGTTCCACCACTACACCACAACGGACACAACCCATGTTGGTATCATAATCAAAATGTATAGGCATGAAATACTGTCTATACATACATAAACTTGAAGGGAAGCCCACCAAATAACAATGTTGTTCTTGGATATTGACCCAAATAACGAAAAATATTTTTCAATTCATATATTATAAGGTCTGCGTGCCTACCTTGGCCTTATTTATAAGATCACACTGAGTATATTATTGTATATATTATACAAGTGGAAATGCATACACTGAGAAACTTTCTAAAAAGTATAAAACTTTAGAAGAAGAAAAAAAGGGAGAAACAATTATTCAGAGACAAAGAGAAAAGAGACAACATGCACATGGCCATAGGAAAAAAAGGCCAAAAAACATTATAATGCTCTTTCCAATCTTCTTCATAGTGGACAAAAAAAAAGCATGTATTGTTACATCATTTCTCCAAAAATTTATGTCCCCAATAGTATTTTTGTTTTTCTCTTTTTACCTAATAATTCCAAGAATTACAGCTCACAAACTCCTTCACTTTTTTCAGGAATTTCCAAGAAAATAAATTTTCCTTCTTTTTTCTTCTAGGAAGAAAATCTTAACAAGGAAAGAATTCACCTCACAAAAAGCTTTTGCCAGCCTTTTATAATAATAATAATAATCAGTTGATCCCTTCAATAATCTGCAACAAATATTTAAATTATAACATAAGCAAGTGGCAATTTTTTTAAACCATAGAAAATATTTAGGTTTAATAGCATTTTTAGTCCCTAAGTGAAGGTTAGACAAGTTGAGTAGTATATCACGAGGATCAAAATCATAATTTATCAATAATCGAGAGATCGAAAATATTATTTTCCCAAATTTTACTATGCACTTACCATCATGTTTCTTCATTTGGTTCCTTGCAAATAGCATGCAAATGACTAGAAAACCAACTCCTGCTGCTCCTCCTAGTATTATAGCCACTGTCTTGCCTGTGTTTTGGCCTGTCCCTACACATTCATTGAACATACACAACTCTCATTACTATTGATAACAAAAATATGAAATGATAGCACACAAATCTAAGCTAGACAAACATATTGTTAACAGTGACATATTATTTAAAAAACACAATTTATCATGCTCCTTGTTTGTTTATTCCAAGATCCATTTTTTATTTAAGTATACAACTAATTTAATGAGGTAGACAGCTCAAAAATTCTAAGAAAGACAATATCTTGATTAGAGTGCTAACACTTGCAAATTAAACTAGAAACCATTGTCACAATCTAACAAATTAAGCTCTCGTTTGGTCATAAATTTTGAAGTTAAAACTTGAAAAGTTGTGTTTTTGAAACTTAAGGTCGTTTGGTAGAGTGTATAAAAATAATGTTCAATAGAGTGTATTAGTAATACTTGCATTAGTAATGCTTGTATTAGTTATGCTTGCATTAGTTATGCATCGATTATCTTAATGCATTGTTTGGTTTGGTGTATTAAAAATAGTATGCATTGTGTAAAAATATTTATTTACAAAAGTATCCTCCACAATTATGGTGGAAAAGATGTAAAAGTGTTTTTGAAGGGTAATTGAGTCTTTAACCATTTAATGCATGCATTAAATTCCTTTGCATTACTAATACCTAGAAATTCATGCTATTAGTAATACACTCTTTAATACACAATAGAGTGTATAGTTACTAATGCAAACATTAGTTATACATAGGATGAAAAAGTGTACCAAACAAGGGATTACTAATACACAAAGCTAATGCATGTATTATTTTTGCTAATACACTCTACCAAACAACCCCTGCTAAGCAACATATATGGTTTGGACCAGTTTTTGGAACTTGAAAATTTTTTGAAGACGGATTTTCATAATCTGATCCAAAATATATGGTCAAACAGATATATAAAGATAGATTTTCGAAATACTAAACGCTAGCTAAGCAAATTGCAACATATAAGGTTTGGACCAGTTTTTGGAACTTGAATTTTTTTTAAAGGATTTTCATAATCTGATCCAAAATATATGATCAAACATATATTTAAAGATAGATTTTCGAAATCTATGACTAAACGCTAGCTAAGCAAATTCATGAAATCAGTCTATTCAAAGGAAATGTACCTGCTGAAGGAGATGGAGACCAGTATGAAGAAGATGATGATGATGGTGATGATTTTGTGGGAGCCCCATTTGGATAATAATTATAACTGACAAAGCACTTATGAAGAAATATTTGGCCAGAAATTGAGCTACCACATTCAACCTGAGCTCTTTGGACAGCACTTTTCACACATTCACCACAATCAGAAGAGCCCACATCCCCTTCACATTGTCCCAAAACAAAAACAGACCCATAATTTGCTGTGTAAAATCCATTATTAGCACTAGACATGCCATTTCCCAATGTGGAAAAAGCAGTATCCCTCTTCTCCTCAAATCCACTCCCTGGTGCATTTTTCCCACTACAAGTCTTGTACAACATCTCCATTCCTGAGATTTGTTGGAAACCAGAGACTTCATAGAGCATGTAACAGCCTAAAAGCTGAATTCTTGCAGCAACAGGGGTGCCACAGAGCTTGTCAATCAGTATTGGCAAACCATTTACACAGTTATAACAATCAATATTAGAAAGGTCACCTCTACACTGAAAAAGACCAGTTATTGTAGTCTGGCCAGTACCAGTTGTAGTTTTGTAAAACTTGGATTTTGAAGATTGTGAAACAAGAGAGCCAAAAAGGGTTGAAAGGGCTTGTGAGTAAACACCAGATGGATCTGATAATGCCTGTTTTGCACAACCCTTGTACACTAAATTAGTGTTTCCAGATGCAGATTCAGCTGGTGCTACATTCTTGAAAATGGCTAGAATTACCAAGTAAACAGAGAAAATGCAAAAAAATGGTTTCTTGGACAACCCCATTTTTGGGAGATTCTTGAAAATGGCTAGAATGGCCAAGAAAATGCATAAAAATGGTTTCTTGGGCAACCCCATTACCATTTTTTTGGAGATTCTTGAAAACTTATACCATGGTGGTGGTTGTTTTTTTGCTGTTTTGTAAATTTTGAGAGGAAAAAGATTGCACCTTGAAGTTTTTTTTTTTGTTTTTGCTTAAGATATCAGTAAGGGATTTTGAAGGGTTGAGATTCTTCTTGAAATTTGTTACTTTTTTTCTGAAAAAAGGGGTCTTGGTTTTTGTAGTGGTGTTTTTGGATTCACTTTCTTACAAGATGGCCTACTATTTGTCTATCTTTGGATGTGCAGAACTGAGAAAAATAGGATATCTGTATCTGTATCTTTATCAGTATATATGTATACAAAGGACAATTTGATACTGTATTTTTTAACCTCCATCTCTATTTTTTACTAACAAAGGCCAAATGGGGGTTGGGGGAGGGGGCGTGGGGTGTATTTAGATAATGAGAACAAAAAAAATGGTTATAAAAAAACAACTCATAAAGTGGTAAAAAAATATTCCCTAGGTAACAGAGAGGTGAAGAGAGTGGGAGTAAACATGGATTAACTGTGTAAGTTTGACCAAAGTGCAATAAAAAAAACATACTGTAAAACTTCAAGATTTTAAATTTTGAAATTTTTAATAAGTTTCACGGTATATTTGTTTTGTATTGATTGTCTGAAGTTGAACATTATTTAATGGAGTTTGAATAAATATAATGAATCAATGGACATGAGACAGCTGAATTTATTATATTAATTGGCTTGATATAGTTATGGCAACCAATCTTTATCATGTGATAACTGCAAAGATACATAGTATTTGAATTTGGTAAGATTTGAAAGATTAGCTTCTAACAGTATAATAACTATAACTAGAAGTGGTATCCTCATAAAGATTTTTGGTTTTTTTTTTTTTCCTGGTATAATTATATGGTATTCAGAATTTATTAGTTTGATTATTTTAAATTCGTGTAAGTAAAGCTTATTAAGTACTCCCTCCATCTCATATTAGATGGGCATCTTACTAAAAGTATTTGTCACATATTACTTGATCACTTACTAAATTATGATAGAATTAATTTTAAAAAAAATTCATTTTACCCTACATTTTATATGACCTTTGGAAGTTTAAACAAATTTTGAAGATCAAAGATTTCTTTTTTCAAAAGGTTAATTAATATGAACAAAGGACAAAATAGTAAAGTTGATCAATCTATTAAGGATTTCTTAATCACAGTGTAAAATAGAAAGTGTCAATCTAATATGAGATAGAGGGAATATAAGTAAGAAAACAAAATGTATGATGATTTTATTATTTAAACTTTTAGACGAGATTGAGATTGATTAGGTCTTTTTTTTCTTGCAGTTGAGTAGAATCAAGTCTTACCGTCGCTCATTATCAAAAAGAATTTTTAAGATATGATTAAAAACATAATGAAAGAATATAAAAAGTGTGCTCTCCTTAATAGGTTAATCTTTTTAGATAATATGATTACAGTCGAATTCATCTTATGATCTTTTACATCCCGGGTCTTTCTGTTTCGTCATCTAGCTTATGTTCTAGCATTCAGATTGAATGACTCTATGAAATGGATAACATACGAGATATACTCAATATCTTATTAGAGATTTTCTCCATTTTCAATTTTGAACACGAAACTTATTATTAAGGATGGAGAGATTTCATTCATCTCATCGTATTCCGTATTAGTGTTGTTTATTCTTATTTAAGTTAAACCATGATGGGTTTAATCACAATAATTATTCTATACCATACGCTCCAAGCAACTGTCTTTAGGTTCTTCTTAATTTAATTCTCAAATATTATATTGTCTTTTTGAAGAATGTTTTGTTCTAAAATTGAAGTAGAAGACAAGAATATAATTATCAAACTATGATTACTAATAATGTTTAGAAGAAGATGTTTTGTCATTTTTATGTACTCTACTATGGTCAATGTCGTGGTCATGACACTTCAAAACACAAAAACAAAATAAAATAATAAAGATCAAAATTATCCTTGAATTATGTGAAATAGGTTATTTATATTCTTTATTATATTTTGCGATCAAAAATGCCTCCGTCGTTATCTCTAGAGACCACAAATACTTTTAAGAGTTAACAGATCAAATTTTTAGTGATGTGGTAAGCCACGTGGGACTAATCCCTCCACCTAAGTATAGTCACATCACTAAAAATTTGGGTTGTTAACTCTCAAGGGTATTTGTGGTCTTTTAGGATAACGGCAAGGGCATTTTTTATCCCAAAATGTAACGGA